>BQNB010048758.1:0-42398 GCA_026074375.1 Tanacetum coccineum
GAGCAAACGCGTAAAACCCTAAAAATAAATTGTGCATTACATAATGTCGTACAATGACCTAAAACATGAGGTGTTATAAAATATCCTATCAAAGAATGGAAGACAAAGTGTCTTGGAACTAAACCATAAACTGATCAAGCTGAACACTTTGAAGAGATTAATCAAAATGTGGTGATTAGAAGCAATGGACAAAAGAGATATTTTAGTACTTTGATGAGAGTATTGTCCAAAGATTGATCCAAAAGACAAAGGAAAAAAGAAGATTGAAGAGGAGGATGAATCTGAAAGTGAATCTGATGGTATTCCTGAAGCTGAGAAGAAGTTTAAATAGCTTGAAAGTGATGAAGAGTTGGCTAGGAAAATACAAGAAGAGTGGGAAGGTGAAGAAAAAAGAAACAGATTAGCTGAAGAAAAAGCTACCAATGAAGCTCTCATAAGAAATTATGATGACATAAAGGCAAGAATTGAGGCTGATAATTCTTGCTGAGAAGCTTCAAGAAGAAGAAAGAGAGCAATTTACAATAGAAGAAATAGCAAAATTCCACCATGACACAATTGCTGCTCAAAGAAAATTCTTTGCTCAACAAAGATCAGAAGCTATCAGGAACAGACCACCTACAAAGAATCAACTGAGAAATCAAATGATGACCTACTTGAAGCATGTAGGAAACTTCAAGCATTCTGAATTGAAAACCAAGAAGTTTGAGGAAATACAAGCTCTGTATGAAAAGATTAAGAGGTCAGATGAAGATTTCATTTCTATTAGGTCTGCTGAAGATGAAAGACTGATAAAAAAGATGAATGAAAAAGGAATTGATTCCTCTAAAAATGAAATGGTCAAGGATGAGAGTAAAGAAGAAGAAAGTACCAGAAAGAGAAAACTTGGTACTAGGAAAAAGATGAAGTCAAGGAAAAGAAGATTCATACAAAACACTTCTGAGGATGATAGTGAGAAAGAGAATGATGAGCTGAGATTACATTTAACAATAGCTCCAGATGAGGAAAAAGAAGTAGATTATGAAATACTTGACAGGAAGTATCCTATCAAAGAATGGAAAACTGAGTGTCTTGGAACTAAACCACAAGTTGATAAAGCTAAACACTTAGAGGAGATTAATCAAAATGTGGTGATTAGAAGCAATGGACAAAAGAGATACTTTAGTACTCTGATGAGGGTGCTTTCCATATTTGATAGAGATGATTTGATTGCTGTATATCAACTGGTGATGGATAGATATCAAGATGAGATACCTGAAGGATTTGATAGAGTACTTTGGGGAGATTTGATGATTATGTTCAATCCAGATGATGAAGATAAGTTTTGGAACTCACAGCAGGATTGGAATATAGTGAGTTGGAAGCTACATGGTTCTTCAGGGGTACATACTTTAGTGACTGAGGCAGGATTAGTCATTCATATGCTCGTAGAGAAGAAGTATCCTTTGAGAAAGAAAGTACTGTTGCAAATGTTGGAATTAAAGTTGGAGTCTGAAGAAGACAGTACTATGGCATTAGAGTTGATTAGATTTGTCAAGAAGCTACTTGCAGAGTTAGAACCTAAAGACTCTAATGGAGATGAGGAGGATCTTTGAGTGTTGGTGTCAAAACCACACAACAAATGGTCATCAGTTCACCATGCTTAACAGGCATAAGAACTGGCTAGTCCATAAGCAAACGGCTTGTGGTAAAGACTTCTCAAATCCGTTTATGGTTGACAATTTACCAAAAATTGTAGGGTTCTCAACTCACCTTGCTTCATTGGTGAAGAGTTGGCTAGTCTAAGATCAAACAGTTCTTGGTAAAGACTAATCAAATCTGTTGATAGCTGATAGTTTGCTAAAAACTATATGGTTTATCAATGCACCATGTTATGGCAATGAAGCATTGGCTAGTCCAAAGGCAAACGGTATTTGGTAAAGACAAATCAATTCCGTTGATGGTTGACAGTTTACCAAAAACTGTATGGTAATTAACTCACCATGTTTTTAAAATAAAGAGTTAACTATCCCAGAGCAAACGGCTACTGGTAAAGGAACATCAAATCCGTTAATGGCTGGTAGTTTGCCAAAAACTACAAAGCCAACTTAGTTGGATTGTTGCTGAAAAGATGTTGCTGTGTTGCTGAGAAGACAAAGTTGCTGCTGAAGATGGATAGTGTTTAAAAGCTCAAGAAATGTTAAAAGTGTTTGGATACATCCTCTATGCGCTAAAGAAGATAAATCTGAAGGAAACATGAAGTTAAAAGAGTTCAACATTCATGTTTAAGGGAGGATTGTTGGGAATTACGTTTTCCTAACTTAGTACCGACAGTACTAATAGTTAGTACTGATAGTTATAGTTAGTACTGACAGTACAAAATGTTAAGTACTGATCAGTTAGTTAGTACCGATAGTAGAAAATAGTTAGTACCGTTTAAGAGATATGTATGAGATATTTTAGGAAAAGATATGTACGCGTTTTGTAAGCCTGTTAGGGTTTATCCTTGGTCTATAAAAGGATCCCTCTTGGCATAGTTAGAGATACGAACTCAATATATCTCATAGCAAAATCATATCTCATAGTTAGTAATCTGTAATCATTCAAAGCAGATTAATAGAAATTATTATTTAGTTCTTCATTGTTTTTCTTAGTACTTGTGTTAAGATTCCGCATTAACACATAGTATTCATAATCAGTGTTTCTACATAGTCAATCACATATCAGCCTATTTAAATTCCTTAGCATGTTTTGCGAGATACACGACCTCGTTAAACAGTCACCCATTAGTTACCTTTGCCTCTGAAAAATAATAATTGTTTAGATAGATCGCCCATGTCTTCTGTCATAGATTTGAGGTATTATACTGGTTCGTGGCGGGTAGGTAGGTTGGTGGGTGGGGGGGGGGGGGGGAGGGGAGGTTTGCAGGGGGGGCGTTGGACGGGGGGGGTGGGGGGGGGGGTGTCCGGGGTCTTAGAAAAAATCATATCTCATAGTTAGTAATCTGTAATCATTCAAAGCAGATTAATAGAAATTATTATTTAGTTCTTCATTGTTTTTCTTAGTACTTGTGTTAAGATTCCGCATTAACACATAGTATTCATAATCAGTGTTTCTACATAGTCAACTGCATTTATACATCTTGGCTATCATCCTTAATAGGCTGCAGAGATCTATTCACAAGGGACTCACACAAATCATGTAATTTTATTCAAAAGTAAACATAGGAACGGAGTCTAGATTTAATATTGATCTTGAAAATACGAGATGTTACACATTTGATGATTCAAATAAAGAGATTGAATCACCAGAATATATAAGAATCGTATTGAGAGAGAGAGAAACAAAGATATACTGTGATGATATCAAACCCTAGCTCAGGAATGAGCTTATATAGACATAAGTTCCACAAAGCCCCTTCATCTTTCAATCTTGACGAAATAGGAACAAACTTCAGCAACCTCCTTTAACAACTTTCAATAATCTACTAAAGTGGTCCTTGTAGATAAAAAAGATATACTACTACAACATTTTTATAGTTTGACCATATATATTTAACACCCTCTCTCAAACTGAAAAAATGTTTAGAATTATTTAGAAAACATATCCTCTAAGTTCTACAATCTGCATAACTTATTGTGTTGCAAAGAACTAAGAGATTTAGTAAAAATATATGCAATTTGATATATGTACCTTTTTAGTTTTCAAAAGACCAGCAGAAATTTTTTCCCTAACAATATGAACATCAATTTCAAAGTGTTTGGTCTTTTCATGAAAGACAGGATTAGTTGCAATCTGAATTGTAGAGCTGCTATCACTAATAAGATATAAACTTGTAACTTTCAAACTTTGTAACAAGTTAGCTATCTAAATAATCTCACATGTTGCAGATGTCATGCATCTGTATTCTGCCTCTGCAGAAGATCTAGAAACAATTTCTGTTTCTTACTCTTCTAAGAAACAAGAGTCTTACCAAAAAATACACAAAAACTCGAGACATACTTCCTGGTAACTAGACACTTTGCCTAATCAGAATATGTGTAAACTCTAAGTTTTAAATCACTTTCTTTATAAATTTGTATTCTAGTACCACGAGAGTTTTTGAAGTACCTTAAAACTCTAAAAGCAATTTTTAAATGAGACTTAAGTAGTGAGTGCATATGCTAACTAAGACATTGCACAACATATGAAATGTCTGGTCTATTATGAGTTATGTAAATCAATTTACCCACCAACTTTTGATACTGAGTAATGTTTATTAACAACTTATCTATCTCAGACCTTTGAGTCATACAAATATCATGATCATTTTTCAGAACCTCTATTCCAAGAAAATATTTTAACAATCCTAAGTCTTTTATCAAAAACTTACTACTCAATTTTTTTTTGAAAACATCAATCTTAGTCTGATCATTCCCAGTGATTACAATATCATCGACATAGACAAGTAAAGCAATAAACACTTTAGCAGTTTGCTTGATATACAGATAGTCAAATTTGCTTTGCTCAAAGCCATGCTCAACCAAGGCAGTGGTTAGTTTTGCATTCCACTATCTTGGGGCGTGCTTTAAGCCATATAAAGACTTGTTCAATTTGCATACTTGACTACCACTATTATTACCAAATCTAAGAGGTAATGTCATATAAACATGTTCATATAAATCACCATACAAAAAAGCATTATTCACATCAAGTTGATACAATGGCCAATCATAACGCACAACAAGACTAATAATACTTCTAACATTGACCATTTTAACAACAGGGCTAAATGTTTTATCAAAGTTTATACCCTTTCTTTGACTAAACCCCTTAGCAACTAGGCAACTAATATGTCCTTGTACCTATTCAATCTCACCAAATTGAACTTATTACCTTTATTTAAACAACCCATTTAACTATTGCTTTCCTACCAGCAGGAAGCTCAGTAATAGTCCATGTATTATTCCTGTTTAAAGCTTCAATTTCATTGTTTATAGCTTCAATCTAATTATTAGCTTTAATAACTTCATAATAAGTTTCAGGTTCAGTAGATTTGTTAATAGTAGTAACAATTTTTTTTGACATAATCAAGTTTAAAATAGTTAACATGTTTCTCAAGACCATACTTGACATTACTTTTAACTACATAGTCATTAAATTTAGCAGGCATCTTACCAGACCTGTTAGACCTCCTAACACTAGGCTGCACATTTTCAGTATTAAGGTTACTCCTAAAAATTGGTGCACAACCATCAAGACTTGTATTAGGATGAGAAAAATTGCCCTCAGATAAGCTATTTTCATCTATTTGGGTTGCAGGGTCCACCTCAGATGTCAACATTTGTGCAATATTTGTTCTTGAAGGGACCCTACCTTCCTCAACAGATGAAGCTCTCTCTTCATCATAGGAACTTGTTGACATTTGGTTATCAAAGAAAGTTAAATGATCAAATTCACTTATGAAATTCACATCTGCCCCATCATTAACATTTTATTTCTCATTTTGAAAGGAAAAAATAGTCTCATAAAATCTCACATCTCTTGAAAACAACACATTTCTGTTATCAAGGCTAAACAACTTATATGCCTTTTTAACAAAAGAATAACCAATCAAAACACATTTCTCAGACCTATAGAAAATTATCATAACACCGTTCGGGCCATCATAATTCAGAAGTCATTCAGTAAACGTTTGTGGAGCTAGGGCACTTTAAATCGTAAACCCAACAACTCAGACAGAACGTAATACCAAGATGAAACTCCTTAATATGAAGCTCCCTAGTATTGTGGTATGATATGGATCCGGGGCATGATTTTTGAAAGCACATCGATGATGAATGATATAATAGTTATAACATAAGCAGTTTTAAGCATTTTATTCAATATCTGGAAATGTTAAGCACGTCAAGTGTTAATTAAAGTTATGTCTGGTAATGTTTTGAATGTGTTTTTATACTTTTTCAAAATGTTACATTTTAGACCCTGGGGTTTGGAAAATTGCAAGTAGACCCCTAGGGTTTGCATTTTTACGACTTTGGTCCTTCAACTTTTATTGATATGCAAAATAAACCTTGGACTTTAAAAAGTGACATAATAGACCCTTGTAGTTATAACTTTAATAAAATGACACTTTTAGTCCTTTTAGTTATAAGTTTCTGAAATTTACGATATATACCCCTTGCATGGATTATAATTACAAAATATGTCCAAATTGCCATGAAGCCTTATTTTTAACATTTAATAGACATTTATAAGTTATAATAAACTAAAATATGAAGATTTAACACAACGCAAGTTTAAATTAACGATTCGTTAAGCTAGGAAAGTAAAACGGGTCAAATTAGGGTTTTAAAATGAAAACGCGCGGGTTTTAAGATCAAATTCTCCTCTGATTATCAAGTATTTTATTTTAACATTATAATAACTTTTAGAATAGATTATAATCAAAATTTTACAAGTTTAACATATATTTTAATAAAAAATGAAATTAGGGTTTCGGGTGTACGGGTGTTATTTGGATCAAAAAGGCATACACTTAGTTTTTTTGAGTTCAAAGCTTTATATTATGATTTTAGCAATATCATATGAACATTATAACGTTATAAAAGCTAATTCAAAAGCTTAGAGAACTTGGTCTTGAGCTTATGGCTTTGGAATGTGGTCAGAATTGGGAACTTTCGGCTTCGTACGCCTAGAAATAATGACTCCATGGCTTCGTTTCTTGGTTTCTTTTGCTTCCTTTCTAAACATGAGCCTTCTTAAAATCACTTACTATCTATTATGAGCAAAGATTTGCCTTCTAATGTAAGTGGTTATAGAGGAGGAATGAGGGATGAAGAAAAATGAACAAATATAGTCCTAATTATACCCAACTTGAAGGTAAAAGGATTAAGTGCAAGGGTTATGAATCTGGTCTTGACACATAGAAGGGTCCTCGTATGGAGGTGTCTAAGCTAGAATTCAAGTGTGGAGGTCTAGAAAAAATAGATTGATGAGTAGTTTGTGTTTGAGCTTGCCGCAACTGAAGTAAGCAAAGATGAGGCCATGTGCTCCAATTTGACCAAGGAATGGTCTAAGCAGTGAATAAGCTGCATAAGGGATCTAGAAGATTTAACATATATTTATTTCCATTATGAAAGGTTCGGTCTGTTTGGGGTTTGACTAGGTTTTCATAGTTTTCAAGCCTTATTTCGATCTCTCTCAACAACAACAACGGAGGAGAGGAAAAGAAGAGATATCGAAATAAAAGGCTGAAAACTTATGAAAACCTAGTCAAACCCCAAAACAGACCCGAACCCTTTCATACTGAAAATAAATTATGTGAACCTCTTCTAGAATCCCTTAATCAGCTTATTCACCTACTTAGACCATTCCTTGGTCAAAATTGAGAGCACATGGCCTCTCTTTTGCTTACTTCAGCCGCGGCAAGCTCCAAACACAAACACCTCATCAATCTATTTTCCTAGACCTCCACACTTGAATTTCTAGCTTATACACCTCCCTAACTAGACCCTCTATGTGTCAAGACCAGATCATAACCCTTGCTTACTCCTTATACCTTCAAATGGGTATAAATAGGACTCATATGTGTTCATTTTTCTTCATCCCCCACTTCCTCCTCTATAACCCTTACATAGAAGCAATACTTTGCTCTAATAGATCCTAAGTGATCTAATAAGGCTCTATTTAGAAAGGAAGCAAAAGAAACCAAGAAACAAAGCCCGGGAGTCGTTATTCTAGGCGTACGAAGCCGAAAGTCCCGATTCTGACCCGTTTCCAAGCCATAAGCTCAAGACCAGGTTCTCTAAGCTTATGATCTGCTTTTATAACGTTATAATGTTCATATGATCTTGCTAAAATCATAATATAAAGCTTTGAACTCAAAAACCTAAGTGTTATGCCTTTTTGATCCAAAACCGTACACCCGAAACCCTAATTTCATGTTTTTACTTAAACTATGGGTTAAACTTGTAAAATTTTTGTTATAAATCTATCAATAAGTTTATAATAATGTTAAAATAAGTACTTTGATAAGTCATAAGAGAATTTGATCTTAAAACCCGCGCGTTTTCATTTTAAAACCCTAATTTGACCCGTTTTACTTCCTAGCTTAACGAATCGTTAATTTAAACTTGCGTTGTGTTAAATCTTCATATTTTAGTTTATTATAACTTATAAATGTCTATTGAAATGTTAAAATAAGCTTGCATGGCAATTTGGACATATTTTGTAATTATAATCCATGCAAGGGGTATATATCATAAATTTCAGAAACTTATAACTAAAAGGACTAAAAGTGTCATTTTATTAAAGTTATAACTACAAGGGTCTATTATGTCACTTTTTAAAGTCCAAGGTTTATTTTTCATATCAATAAAAGTTGAAGGACCAAAGTCGTAAAAATGCAAACCCTAGGGGTCTACTTGCAATTTTCCAAACCCCAGGGTCTAAAATGTAACATTTTGAAAAAGTATAAAAACACATTCAAAACATTACAAGACATAACTTTAATTAACGCTTGACGTGCTTAACATTTCCAGATATTGAATAAAATGCTTAAAACTGCTTATGTTATAACTATTATATCATTCATCATCGATGTGCTTTCAAAAATCATGTCCCGGATCCATATCATACCACAATACTAGGGAGCTTCATATTAAGGAGTTTCATATTGGGATAACATTCTATCTGATTGTTGGTTTACGATTTAAAGTGCCCTATCTCCACAAACTTTACTGAATAGACTCTGAATAAGATGGCCCAACGTGTTCTTGATAAGTTTTTAATATCAAAACCAACATCGATGTAAAATCTTACATATTCAATCAAACTAAGACTTGACATATATTACCCCAGGTTGCCCATGACGAAGCCGTTACCATTGCATTTATATACCGTTGCTACAATTTCCCTATAACTGTACATGGTGATTCATAGCCTCGCATTTTAATATTTCAAATTTTTTATAAACCTGACTTGGGGGATACATGCATAAACATGAATGCAAATATTTCTGTATGTATAATCAATTTACTATTGCCTAAGTAACTGCTTTGCCTTTAAGTCCTCCCATAATAATGCACCGTTAATTACTCTCCGTAGTAGCGCGAATGATGTGAATAGAACTATATTGGGCTGGATCCCCGTTGTGTACCCAGTCACAGTAAAACAATGCACTCATTAGAAATCACGCGGTATTTTGGCAAAGTACCCGTATTGGCTATAACGTATCACCATACCCTAAGCTTCGGATCATGAGCTACGGCAATACTAAATTATTTTTTTCTATACTAGTTGTAATATCAACGTAACCCAAATATCGCATTTGCATTCAAATTATATTACATAAACCTAATGGAATTCAGCTCAACCTTTGTGTAGACTTTTTAGCCTGTTTATCCTCAGGTACAAATGGCCACGGAGTGGCGAGGACATGAATGATGGAAAAACCGTTACATTTACACTTTGTAAATACAGATGTTGGGACCTCTCTTTTGTAAAATCTCTGAAGAAATAATGAATGATAACTTATTTTCATAAACGACTCTTTTTGATTCGTTTTCTATGATTAAACTGTTACCTTGATAATACCCAGATCGCTTCCGCTGCTAAATATGTTAAAAATAGGGTGTTTACAAGATGGGAGAGACACTTACCACTGGTAGAATTTTCTTACAATAACAGTTACCATGCCAGTAATAAGGCAGCACCATTCGAGGCACTTTATGGTCAAAAGTGTTGATCACCTATCTGTTGGGCCGAAGTTGGAGATGTCCAACTCACAGTACCAGAGATAATCCATGAAACCATTGGAAAGATAGTACAAATCCGACAATTCTTGCAAGCTGCAAGAGACCTGCAAAGGAGTTACGCCAATGTTAGGTGAAAGCCTTTGGAATTCCATGTTGGAGATCGTGTTATGTTAAAAGTGTCACCTCAAAAAGGTGACATCCGATTTGGAAAACGAGGAAAGATTAACCCCCAATACATTGGGCCATTTAAGATCCTTGGTTGGGTCGGCCCAGTGGCATACACACTTGAGCTTCCTGAAGAACTCAGAAATGTCCACACTACCTTCTACGTTTCTAATTTAAAGAAATGTCTATCTGACGAATCCCTCATCATTCCAATGAAAGAGCTTCAGCTCAATGACAAACTTAATTTTGTGGAAGAACCAATAGAAATTATGGATCGAGAAGTCAAGCAACTGAGACAAAGTCGTATCCCTATAGTCAAAGTAAGATGGAACTCTAAAAGAGGACCAGAATTTACGTGGGAACGCGAAGATCACATTCGTGCCAAGTATCCACATTTATTTCTAAACATCACTCTAACATCCACATAAATTCACGGGACGAGGATTACTTTAAGGTTGGGAGAACTATAACCAACCCACAATTATTACATCAATGGGTTAAAAAAAAAATTAATCCATCTATTAAATTAGATGCATTTCCACAGTGTAATATTTCCATCTATTAAATTAGATGCAACCAATTACATGGAAAGATTTTTGTTTTATTCTATCTATGATGTAACGTAACTTACATTACAAAAGTAAACGAGCTCACGCAACCTACCAATGACAATTTCATCAACGTTTATAGCAATTTAAACATTATACTATGTCAAGCAATATGTTTTAAACTCCATTTTTACCATACGCGATCTATTTAACGTACAATTCAAAACGTTTATTATAAAACGGCTTTATACGTAAAACATTTATATCAAAACCTCGATAACATGTAATGTTTTTAGGCAAAACAAATGTACAAGCTTTCAAGGCATATGTACAAGATTACAATGCATAACTTTTGGAATATCTTTTTGCTCCAAAACCAAGGTATAACTCCTTAAAGCACAAAGTACAACCCGATAATGCACCACATTCAAAATATGCATTTTCCCTCCAATTTCTTTGTAGTTTTCGTACAACTTCTTTAGCACAACTTACAAGTCTCTATAGCACAACATTTGAACTAGAGATTCCCTCCAATCTCACCCCTACTCGTCCTAAATCCAAAACCCTAACTCAAAACCCTAATGAACCCGTTACACCTTAAACTAGTTCTAAGCTAAACCCTAACCAAGCAACCACCATCCGCACCTTGTCACCACCTTGCTTAGCCTCCTTGTCACCACCTTGCACCCTTAAGCTCTAAGTAAACACCTTGCACTCGAAGAAAAAAAAAAAAAAAAAAAAAAAAAAAAAAAAAAAGAAAAAAAAAAAAAAAAAAAAAAAAAAAAAAAAAAGAAAAATAAGCAGCGCTGTCCACCACCTTACACCACCCCTTCCGCACCTCATCCCGTCGATTACTCTTAATAAACCAAACCCCCTCCACCACCCTACACCTCTCTAAGCTATAGTTCTAGCTTCCCTTAGTCACTACAAGGATAAAAATCCACAACTTGGCCACTACTCAACACAACTTGGCCACTACTCCTCTTCTTGCCCTATATATATAGCCGAAACATACACACATGTACAAATACACAACACATAAATTTTATCAAACACCTACACTTGTTCTTGACCTATTTCAAGCCAAAGAAGAGAAAGAGTAGAAGTCTAAGCCAAGTAGAAGCCAAGTTTAAGAAAGAAAGATTTCTTGAATTCATCTTGAAAGTTTTGGATCATACTCCCCAATTTGACCATCAAAGCTCTTATAAGTCCTAGCAAGTGAGTACCTTGTTGAATAGATCTCTGCAGCCTATTAAGGATGATAGCCAAGATGTATAAATACAGTTGACTATGTAGAAACACTGACTATGAATACTATGTGTTAATGCGGAATCTTAACACAAGTACTAAGAAGAACAATGAAAAACTAAATAATAATTTCTATTAATCTGTTTTGAGTGATTACAGATTACTAACTATGAGATATTGATTATTGTATGTGATATAATTGAGCTGAACGATAACTATGCCAATGAGGGATCCTTTTTAATAACCAAGGATAAACCCTAACAGGCCTTACAAAACTCGTACATATCTTTTCCCAAGCAAAATCTCATACATATTCTTTAAACAGTACTAACTAATTTCTACTATCGTACTAACTAACTGATCATACTTAAACAATTTTGTACTGTCAGTACTAACTATAACTCTCAATACTAACTATTAATACTATCCGTACTAAGTTAGGAAAACGTAAATTCCTAAGCAATCCTCCCTTAAACATGAATGTTGAACTCTTTTAATTTCATGTTTCCTTCAGATTTGTCTTCTTTGGTTTATAGAGGATGTATCCAAACACTTTACCATTTCTTGAGCTTTTAAACACTATCCATCTTCAGCAGCAACTTTGTCTTCTCAGCAACACAGCAACATCTTTTCAGCAACAATCCAACTAAGTTGGCTTTGTAGTTTTTGGCAAACTACCAGCCATAAACGGATTTGATGTTCCTTTACCAGTAGCCGTTTGCTCTGGGATAGTTAACTCTTCATTTTAAAAACATGGTGAGTTAATTACCATACAGTTTTTGGTAAACTGTCAACCATCAACGGAATTGATTTGTCTTTACCAAATACCGTTTGCTTTTGGACTAGCCAATGCTTCATTGCCATAACATGGTGCATTGATAAACCATATAGTTTTTAGCAAACTATCAGCTATCAACAGATTTGATTAGTCTTTACCAAGAACTGTTTGATCTTGGACTAGCCAACTCTTCACCAATGAAGCAAGGTGAGTTGAGAACCCTACAATTTTTGGTAAATTGTCAACCATAAACGGATTTGAGAAGTCTTTACCACAAGCCGTTTGCTTATGGACTAGCCAGTTCTTATGCCTGTTAAGCATGGTGAACTGATGACCATTTGTTGTGTGGTTTTGACACCAACACTCAAAGATCCTCCTCATCTCCATCAGAGTCTTCAGGTTCTAACTCTGCAAGTAGCTTCTTGACAAATCTAATCAACTCTAATGCCATAGTACTGTCTTCTTCAGACTCCAACTTTAATTTCAGCATTTGCACCAGTACTTTCTTTCTCAAAGGATACTTCTTCTCTACAAGCATATGAATGACTAATCCTGCCTCAGTCACTAACGTATGTACCCCTGAAGAACCATGTAGCTTTCAACTCACTATATTCCAATCCTGCTGTGAGTTCCAAAACTTATCTTCATCATCTGGATTGAACATAATCATCAAATCTCCCCAGAGTACTCTATCAAATATGGAAAGTACCCTCATCAGAGTACTAAAGTATCTCTTTTGTCCATTGCTTCTAATCACCACATTTTGATTAATCTCCTCTAAGTGTTCAGCTTTATCAACCTGTGGTTTAGTTCCAAGACACTTTGTTTTCCATTCTTTGATAGGATACTTTCTGTCAAGTATTTTATAATCTACTTCTTTTTCCTCATCTGGAGCTATTGTTAAATGTGATCTTAGCTCATCATTCTCTTTCTCACTATCATCCTCAAAAGTGTTTTGTATGAATCTTCTTTTCCTTGACTTCATCTTTTTCCTAGTACCAAGTTTTCTCTTTCTAGTACTTTCTTCTTCTTTATTCTCCTCCTTGACTTCTTCTTCACTCTCCTCTTTGACCATTTCATTCTTAGAGGAATCAATTCCTTTTTCATTCATCTTTTTTATTAGTCTTTCATCGTCAGTAGACCCAATAGAAATGAAATCTTCATCTGACCTCTTTATCTTTTCATACAGAGCTTGTATTTCCTCAAACTTTTTGGTTTTTAATTCAAAATGCTTAAAGTTTCCTACATGCTTCAAGTAGGTCATCATTTGATTTCTCAATTGATTCTTTGTAGGTGGTCTGTTCCTGATAGCTTCTGATCTTTGTTGAGCAAGGAATTTTCTTTGAGCAGCAATTGTGTCATGAAGGAATTTTGCTATTTCTTCTATTGTGAAATGCTCTCTTTCTTCTTCTTGAAGCTTCTCAGCAAAAAGTCTATCAGCCTCAATTCTTGCCTTAATGTCATCATAATTTCTTACGAGAGCTTCATTGGTAGCTTTTTCTTTAGCTAATCTGTTTCTTTCTTCTTCACCTTCCCACTCTTCTTGTATTTTCCTAGCCATTTCTTCATCACTTGCAAGCTGTTTAAACTTCTTCTCAGCTTCAGGAATACCATCAGATTCACTTTCAGTTTCATCCTCCTCTTCTATTTTCTTCTTTCCTTTGTCTTTTGGATCAATTTTTGGAAGAGGCTTTAATGTCAGAAGTGATCTTGTGGAAGTAGGCCTAGGTCTGTCAGTTTCTTCAATATCCTTGAACTCTACACCTTTCTCCTTCTCTCTTGAAACTGCTTTGGCTTGACTCATGTTGAGAAGAACCTTAGCTATTGTTTCATCATCTCCAAATATTGTAGAAGTAGGTGTTTGAGTAGTTTGAGTAGCACTTCCTTCTTCAGTATGATCATCAGTACCTTTACTTTGCTCATCGGTACTATCTTTCTGCCTGTCAGTACTAACTTTGGATCCGTCAGTACTAACTATTGGTCTGTCAGTACTAACTTTCTCCTTGTCAGTACTAAGTACATCTTCAGTACTAAGTACATCTTCATCATTCTCCTTCTCTTCACCCACTATATCTCTTGTCCTCCCCACATCTTGAGCATTCTCAGTTTCCATATAATCAAGTGTATCTTCAGGAATCTCATCAAGTAGAGGATCTCTATGGACTGAAGGTTCACCTTTAGCAAACTTCCTCCCCTGTTTGGATACAGACTCTTTGTGCACCCATTGTTTCTTTGAGGATCTCTTTCTTGCCAATCTTTGCTTCAAGGAGACACTTTGCATCCATGCTCTGTGGTGTTTGATTACAGGTTTAGCTTGCTTCTTGAGCTTTTTGATCTGAGCCTTCAAGTGTTGTATTTCTTTGGCTTGATCTGAAACCTGTGCACATAAAGAGAGACAAAGATCATAAACACTTTGGAGTGTCATTCCACCCTCATTCCCTGAAAGGGATTTATCACTGGATGAATGACCTCCAAGATTCCCATCAGAACTTTCTGGAATAGAATCAGGAATGATAGTAGAAGGTGAAGGTCTAGGGGATGGGTCAGTCTGTGGCTCAATAGGTACTTCACTAGTGTGAGCAGGAGAGGGTGGAGGTTGTGCTTCAGGTTGTCTTTCTGAAGGAGCACCCTCATCCTCAGTTAGTTGTACCAACATATAAGCAAATAAAGGGGTGACTTTCCCTGAGAAATGTTTACCCTTTTTAACCATGAAAGAAAAGACTTTACTTGTTAAAGCATTTACAGGAAAATGATCTAAAGGTACAGGTACATTAGCTAGTTTTTTATCTAAAAAGATGGAAATAAAACGTGGGTACATGACAAACTTCTTCTTTGCATCTAAATGCCTAAGCATACCATCAAAAAATAATTTAGAAAAATTATACTTCTGATTAGATGTTAAGCAAATGACATCAGTGGCAATATTAGTAGGAATCTGATCCCAATAGGTGCTTTTTGAACTAATACAATGATTCATTGTATGAAAGAAAAACCTCCATTGGGGTGAAAACAAAGCTTTGTTAAATGTTAACACTGTTAAATCCCCCTCATACCCCATAAGCTGTATAGCATTAAATATAGCTGATTAGGTAGTGAGTCTATCATTAGCATCATCAAAAAGAAGATACTTCTTATTGATGCCTTAGAGATAGACACAGGCTTGCCAGCTACTTTGGCAGTAATGTGCCTAACATTTTTGATTATTGACTTAGCAGACGTCCAAAATGTTCAGCAAATGTTGTAGAACAACTGGACTTACAGTGAGCATGATGAATGGAACTGCGCTTAAGAAAATCAATAATCTCATGAAACTCTGCATTCCCTTCAGTCTTTTCCAGATACGCGACCATGTTGTGCTTAGGACATGAATCAAGGACAGCCATTGTGGTTGAAAGAGTGATCGTCGGTAAGAGAGATATTAGGGCTTGTAGATACGAAATGTATTTGAGAGAGATTGCGTAAGGAACTGTGCAATTGAGATGGGTTTATATAGGTTTAGGAGACCTAATTTCAAGGAAACCGTTTCAATTTACACTTTGTACCCTTGGCGGTATTTTTCTTCAACGTCTCTATAGCGGTACAAACTTTGCCCAGCGGTACTAACTTTGCACTGTCGGTACTAACTTTGTCCAACCAAAGAATGAACAATGTAGGTATCAGGAGTGCTTCAGTACCATCAGTAACTCTTCTCAATGACTCTCTAAATTCTATCAAACCTCTGGAAATGCATCACCTATGGTTAACATGTTTCTTCATACAAACTATACAACACAGCATATTGCCTCCCTTTAACCAATGCAGCTTATGGATTTATCATCCCAATAGTAACAACCAAGAACTGAAACCTGCTAACATCAAATGCCTTGGTTAGTAGATCAGCTACATTGTCATCAGTGTGGATTTTAAGCACCTGAATTAGTTTCTTTTCATAAGCATCTCTTATGAAGTGGTGCCTAATAGCAATGTGCTTTGTTTTGGAATGATATACTGGATTCTTTACAATGCAAATGGTGCTTTCATTATCAATGTAGATCTTTGTGTTCATGAAGTTGAACCCATAGTCTAACATTTGATTTTGAATCCACAAAACTTGCCCACAACAGCTTGCAGCAGCAACATATTCTGCTTCTGTAGTAGAAGTAGCCACAATGGTCTGCTTTTTGCATTGCCAAGAAATGAGTCTCCTGCCAAGAAATTGACAACCTCCTGTTGTGGATTTCCTGTCAAGATTTACTCCAGCATAATCACTAGCTGAGTAGGATTCCAGGTCAAATAAGGACACTCTAGGATACCAAAGACCCTGTTTGGGTTTGCCCTTTAGATACTTAAAAATTCTCTTGATAGCACTTAGATGAGAGGACTTTTGAGTGACCTAAAACCTAGAATAAGCACAGACTCTAAACATAATATCAGGCCTAGAAGCAGTCAAGTACATTAAAGAGCCAATCATGGACCTATAGAGATGGACATCCACATCACTGGCTTCCTCATCCTTGACTAAAGGCTTCTGAGTCTCAATTGGTGTACTAGCAGTCTTAACATTTGCAAAGTCAAACTTCTTCAGGATTTCTGCAACATACTTATCCTGACTAATAAAGATACCATCTGCTTTCTGTTTGACTTGTAATCCAAGAAAGAAAGTGAGCTCTCCCATTGAACTCATCTGAAATCTACTCTTCATTAATGCCTCAAATTCATCACACCAAGATTTCTTTGTAGACCCAAAGATGATATCATCCACATAGACTTGAACTAGTATGATATCATGTTTGTCCTTCTTTATGAAGAGAGTTTTGTCAATGGTTCCTCTTCTGTATCCATTCTTCAACAAGAAAGTAGATAAAGTAGCATACCAGGCTCTGGGAGCTTGATGTAGCCCATAGAGAGCTTTTACAACTTTGTAGACTTTCTGAGGATATTTAGGATCTAGAAAACCTGGTGGTTGAGACACATATACCTCCTCATCAATTTTGCCATAAAGGAAGGCACTTTTCACATCCATTTGATAGACTATAAAACCCATGTATGAGGCAAAGGCTAAAAAGATCCTTATGGCTTCAATCCTGGCCACAAGAGCAAAAACCTCATCATAGTCTATCCCTTCCTCTTGCCTATGTCCCTGAGCAACTAACCTTGCTTTATTTCTGACAACAACTCCTCTTTCATCCTTCTTATTTCGATAAACCCACTTTGTACCGATAGCCTTCTTCCCATAAGGCAAATCGACTAAGACCCAAACTTTCTGTATCTTAAACTGCAACAATTCTTCTTGCATAGCATCAACCCAGCTTTCATCTTCAAGAGCTTCTGAAATCTTCTTGGGTTCATGTTGAGACAGGAAACAAGCAAATAAACAATGATGAAAGTCCTTATGGTTAGTTCTCTTTTGCTTTTGAACATAGCTAACAAAAGCATGAGCTCCAGAACTTGTATTTACTTTGCTTCTTGTTTGAACTGCTGAGTTTGGATCTCCTAGAATGAGTGCTGTAGGATGAGAAGAGTGAATCCTTGATGTGGGAATAGGACTAACATTCACAACAGTTTCCAAGTTTGTGAAGTCAGCCACTGCACCCTCATCATCATAAGATGAAGTAGTGAAGATACCATCAGTGGAATTTTGATAAATATCCTCAAGTGGAGGTATTTCTGAATCATCTTCTTCGGGATTTGTTGGTTCAACAAGAGATAGTCCCTCATTAGGAATAGCGGTACTAACTGGCATGCTGACAGTATTAACTAGGTTAGTACTGCTAGCTTTAGCTGGTGGGCTAACAGTACTAAAAATGTTAGTACTGCTAGTCTTAGCAGCTCCTGCTTGAATAACTAAGTTCTCAGTTTCTTGTTCAAACTTCTTCCTGAGAGCTTCAGCTTCCTCATTAGCTTCCTTTTCTTGCCTCTTAAGTCTTTCAAGTTCATCCATAAAGACTTGTTCTTCCTCTCTTGGAACATCTCTCTTTTCAGCTGTCTTTAACTCAGGAGTGATTGTTGAAGAATAAGAAGGCCATATTGGCAGTACAAAACAGTCTTGAGTAGATTCATCCTCTTTTTCAGAATCCCTTGCATCAATAATGTCTTCTGTACCTGCATTTTGGTTAGCTTCTTGTTGACCTGCATGATGATTAGCTTGATTCTCTGATATAACAGGATGATAATTCATAGAATCAGTTAAATAATCAAGATCAAAAAGCCAAGTTGGTCCTTTTCCTGCAACATTTGGTTTGTTCTCTAAGAAGGTGATGTGCAGGTTTTCTTCAACTCTTTTGGTTTCTAAATTGTATACCCTAAAAGCCTTGCTTTGTAGAGAATACCCAACTAAAAACATTCGTCTGATTTTCCAGAAACTTGCCAAGGTGGTCAATGGTATTCAAGATGGTCGCATGACACCCAAAAGGTCTTATATAACTTATAATTGGTATCTTACCAGTTAAAAGTTCATAAGGTGTCTTATTATTGGGAAGGCTTGGTCACTAATACCCTATTTGAAATACAAGTTAGTACTACTGCTTCAGCCAAAAAGTATTAGGTAGAATGAATCTAGCAGCATGGTCCTAGCAGCCTCAATTAGGGTCCTGTTCTTTCTCTCAGCAACTCCATTTTGTTGTGGAGTTCTGGCATTACTGTATTCCCTCTTGATTCCTTTTGACCCACAGAATTCACTAACATCCTTGTTCTTAAATTCTGTACCATTATCACTTCTAATGGTCTTAACTTTTTGATTCAATTGGTTCTCTATCTGTCTTATAAAGTCCTTAAGGATTGCACTAGTTTCATCCTTAGTTCTTAAGAAAAATACCCAACTAAACCTGCTAAAATCATCAGTGATTACAAGGGCAATTAGGTCTTATGGTTTTAAACTCCTTACAGATGTAGAGTCCAAACAAATCTATATGATGAGTTGTAAAGAGTGGCTAATAGGTTTACTGCTTTGGCTTACAGGAGCCTTATGTTGCTTCCTTCTGACAAGCATATAGTGTGTCATTTTGAAAAAGAGCTGTGAAGGTTAATCTTACAAGGTTCCATTTACAAGCTTTGTTTAGGTTTTTGAAATTTAATGACCATACCTCATTTGGCCATTTGTTAGATTCATCAGTTGTAGCTTTTGCAATTAAACAAGCCAATCCTCCTGAAGGAACAATGTTCTCTAAATTGAAGCTGTACATATTGTTTTGTCTGGGGATTTTAAGTAGTACTTGATTTTCATCAGGTAACTTAAATTCAGGAGACAATACAAGACATTCAGAGTCAGTAAAAAGAACCTTGTTCTTTTTGTCACAAATTTGTGACACAGAGAAGAGATTGAAATGCTGAAGTTCTTTTACAAAAGGCTACATCCTCAAATCTAAATTACCCGTTTAATTTTACCTTTCCTGTAATATTAATCCTTTACTACTCCAAAGGCAATAGGGCCCTCCTATTAAGTCTTGAAACTCAGCAAGGTAGGCCTTGTTTCCAGTCATGTGCCTGGAACATCCACTGTCAACTATTCCTTTATTCTTTAAAGCTCTATGTGGATAATCCTGCACATCAAACAAAAGAGATCAGTTTCTCTTAGGGACCCAAGCCTGTTTGGGCTTGAGTCTGCCTAGTGGATCTTTGAAAGTATAACAGTTTCTTAGATTGGATCCACTATTGTATTTGGAGATATTGTGCCAATTATATCTTTGTGGTCTCCAATTACAACCTGCTGAGGGCTTAACAGCAGTTTCCCTTTTTCCCCCAACAGTACTAACTCCATTTACCTTAGCAGTATTAAGCTTTTGATTTGAAAATTTTGTTCTAAGTACTGTTGTCTTTTTGAAAGGCCTTGAAGATGATGAATGAGTTTTGTGAAAAACATTTGCTGGTCTAACTCTATTCACAATGGGCTTAACAGTATTAACTTTCATGGCAGTACTAGTTAGTACTGTCTGTCTGTTAAAACTTTGCCTAGCAGTACTAAAATTTTTAGTACTGCTAGCTCTAGCAGTATTAACTGGAATTTTACCAGTTCTAGTTAGTACTGCTGAAGGAACAAATTGGTTTTGTTTATTTACTCTTTGCACATTATTCCAACCATTGTTTAAGTTAGCTTTTCGTGACCCCCCCCCCCCCCCCCTCCCCATCTTCCTCATGGAAATCACAATCTCTAATTAAATGATTAAGACTACCACATACAAAACATGCTCTTACAGCAAACCCATACCCCAAATCTTTCTTGTCAACTTTAGGTTTTTGACTATGTATGAAATGACTCTTAACATTTTCCCTAGATTTTTTACTTGCTGGTTAGACAAAACTAGGTGTTTATTGTTGTTTTGTTGTTTAGGGACACACACCATCTTCACTATTGATTCAGACTCCTCAATGATTAGAGCATCAGGCAACCTTAGGTTGTTATCTACATAGATTTCATTGACAATTGTTCAGACACTAATTCAGAGGGTTCTGTACTAATGATAAATCTCACAGTATCGAATTCATTGATTGTGATTTAGAAATTCACTAGTTTGAGTTTGTTTCTGGAGCCATTGTAAATTGTGAGTAATCTACTTCAATTTCAGGTCCAGAGGGCATGTAATTCCCTGTCATGGGTGGGGGTACAGCATGCATTCCTTCTACTGTAACAAACCTATCATACAAAGGTGGTTTTCTACTGTCACTCTCTTCTATTCATAAAAACACTTTAGCAACACTTCATTTTACATAACTCAAAATCTTTCATATCTATGATCCCCATACCCAAGCCCAAACTTCATCATTAGAAATCATTTAGGATTTAGCAGTTTATTAGATTTTTTAGATGAATTATGCCATTTTTCTACTTAAGCTTTAAATCTTCTTTTTCTATTTGAGTCTTCTGCTATATAATTTTATGGTATGTGAGAAATCTGTTTTATCATCTAAATCTTTTTCATAAATTTTATCTTTTGTTCATACCAAAGTTGTCCTTGTTGATGAGCAACTAACTGTGCTTCAACTTTCTTAAGACCTTGAGAATATGCTTTTATTTCTATGCTTGCATCACTAAGTTGTTCTCTCTGAGCATCATACAATTTTTTAAGATTAGCATAAGACTCTTTACACTTATTTGAACATGAAATTACCTCTGTGTCTGAGTCTGAGCTGTTGCAAGCCATCAAAGCATAATCTTCATCTTCTGAATGATTTGTCCAATCTACACCTTCTCCATCAATTGTCACCAATGCTTTAGAATCCTCCTTCTGTCCAGTTCTGCTCCCATCCTTGTTTCCAGAATTCCATGCATCCCTCCTCCTGTTATCTTGAGTTCCCTTGATTCTACACTCTCTAGCAAAATGCCCTGTTTTGTGGCAATTGTAGCATTCCACTTTGGTTTTATCAAAGCCAACAGGTTCTTTTGCATCAAATTGTAGCTTTCTACCAGTCTTCTTGTAAAACTTTTTCATTCTCATTGAGATCATGGCCACTTGCCACTTCAAGTCCATTTCTTCAAGGTCATATTCATCAATCTGTTCCAAGTCCTCATGATCCAGTTGAGGGCAACTTGATTGATTAGCAAGTAATGAGTATGATGAAGTTTGTTCATACTTTGAGTTTTGACCAGAAAGATTGGGAACACAATAAGCGGTACTAACTTCATTAGTACTGCTAGTGTTCTTAGAGACAAAAGCTACATTTTGTGAGCTAGAGGATGATGATGCAGTAGAGCCTTTTATATCACTCTCAAAGACTCTTAGATTATTGTATAAATCATCAAAACTAAGACTGTCCACCCCTGGTTTGGTTCTCATAATTAGGGAAACTTGTGACCAGGCAGAAGGTAGAGATCTTAGGAATTTTTTATTAGCATCCTCAGTAGATACACCTGCTCCATGAATCTCTAACTGACTCAGGAGACTTTGGAACCTGTCATAGCCTTTGTGAAGCCCTTCTGTGTTGGATACAGAGAATCCTTCAAACTGTTGCTTCAAGATATACTTTTGCATCTTCTTGGATTCGTCATTTCTACCAAATCTAGATTTGATGGCATCCCACATTTCTTTTGCATCAGTCATCTTATGGAACTTAGCAAGATGATCTTCTGGTAGGGCCATAAGCAAGGTGGTCCTTGCTTTTCTCTCTCTTTCTCTGGCTACAATCTCTTCTGCAGTTCTAGGAGGCAAAACCTTAATTTGTCCTGATGTATCTGTAGTGATTGATACAGGACCATTCCCATTTTGTATAACCTCCCAGATTGGATAGTCTATATGGGCCAAATAGTGCTCCATCTTCATAGCCCATATATCATATTCTCCCTTTTTGAGAATAGGCAGCTTGATGGTTGATACTGTATGAGGAGTTTGTTGGGTTGGTGTTTGTGATGATGGTGGAGGTGGTGGTGGTGGAATTTCATCTTGTGATGGTGATGCAGACATGTTTAGTTTAGGAGTATGAGAGTTTGATTTGATTGTTCTTCTTATTCAGAGTTTCTCACAGGCTCTGATACCACTTGTGAGTCCCTAAATGAATAGATCTCTGCAGCCTATTAAGGTTGATAGCCAAGATGTATAAATACAACTGACTATATAGAAACACTGATTATGAATACTATATGTTAATGCGGAATCTTAACACAAGTACTAAGAAAAACAATGTAGAACTAAATAATAACTTCTATTAATCTGCTTTGAACTATTACAGATTGCTAACTATTTGAGATATGATATTGCTTTGAGATTTCTTGAGGTCGTGTATGGTTGTTTTTCTAACTATGCTAAGAGGGATCCTTTTATAGAACAAGGATAAACCCTAAACAGGCTTACAAATCGCTAACAGATAACACATATCTTTTCCTAGAATATCTCATGCATATCTCATAAACGGTACTAAACTATTATCTACTAACAGTAATAAACTATTTGCAGCAGTACTCTTACATTTTTTACTATACGGTACTAATATAACTATCAGTACTACTTTTTGTAATGTCAGGTACTAACTTAGGTTAAAAAATAAATCCTAACATGAATTAGGAAAATACGCATATTAGGTATCATACTTACATTTAAAGCACTAAAATTGCATCTATATGAGGGACCCTTAAGCTATAGTCTAGGCTCAACCACCTAGTTCTCTATAACCAATGGCTCTGATACCAATCTGTCACACCCCGCCAAGGCGGAAACGCGAGGCGTAAACAAGAATGGATATCATCACAACACATGGTGTCTATATAGAGAATACTAAAATGAAAACTAAAGTAAAGAAAAGACACAAAGTGTCATAACAATACCCAAAACCTAATGGTGTCTTTATTAATGAGAAAGAGGTCTCGTCAATAAATGACATGCAAAACATAATCCTAATAATTCATGCAAACGTATTTATTCAAACAGAAAGCATAATTAAACTCTAAGCATCATACGGCCTCTTCTAGCCACTTCGCTCTATCTTAGCACCATTAAGCTTACCTAAAAATGATGCTTAAAACGTCAACATAAAGTTGAGCGAGAATCATAGGTTTACGACATACAACAATATCCAAAATAAACTTTCAATTAGCTGCTGCAATTACCAAAATAATTCATGACAACAATTAACAACAACGGGACGGAACGTGCCCACGATCCACAATCATATCAACTACATATGTGCGCTACATGGCCTCATATTAGCTCACGCAATCTTACCACCGTCACACCTCGTTTTGCATATTGGGATCCACAATACCAAACATATCATATCGCAACACAACGGGACGGAACATGCCCACGATCCAATACACATAACTACAGCAAGCTTAAAAACATTTTAACACGACAACAAGACAAGCATCATTCTCACCCCAAAATAACATGAGAAAAAGGGGCTATGAAACTCACCTTTGCTTAGCTTTCCAAAAGATTCCAACAAAAAGCTTCACAAACAACTAGCACAAATCTAAACAACAAAATAACTCGTGTTACACGCTACTAAGCCAAAAGCTTAATGCACATGTAACAATCATATGATGGATGTCTAAGGTGTTCTATTAACCCCATGGGTCACCCCGACACCATACCCAACTTTAACCACTTCATTAACAAGTTTCACTAGTTAGTCACAATTTGTTCAAAACTGCAGAATTTTAACGTGACTTAACGTACTCAAAACCTCTACTTACTGACCTCCATAATTCATACCAAAAATCACCTATGTTCATTTATGAGTATATTAACTACCTCATGATTCCCAAGAGCCATTTACATGCACAAGTACTCCTAAGAAAATCAAACTTCAAAACAGTCCCAATTCGGATCTGTTTGCACACTAAAAAGTTTGGACCTAAAAACCATACTTAGACTCCAAATCAGAAGCTCTCCTTTGGGGGATTTCTAATAGACACATAGAACTAAACTCCTGTAGAAGGGCTAAGCTAAATTCGAATTTTAAGTGGGGGTTTTACACCTCGTAATCTGACCTAAATCTGACCCGTATTTACTGTTTTGACAACTTTTCTTGCAACCAACGTTTGACTGACTTCCCGACCTCAAAAACCTTCGAGGCCGGATGTTCTGGAAACTAGACTCTCTGAGCTACGTCATAGACACCGGAAACTTGACAAAAGCTATTACCATCATTGAGATATCAGCCAAACAACACAGCCCTAAATTCTGCCCCAATCTAAATCAAATTCTAACGCGAATTAAGTCTAACCAATTACACCCATAAGCTTCTAATTAAACCCTAATCATTGCAATATGATTAAACATCATTAATTTACTGATTTTACAAAACCCTAATTCCATCATAATAATTATTACATGAATTAATGATTAATAACTAACAAGGATTAATTAAAACTTACCTTAGAGCTTGATTTCTTCACAAAAGCAAAAACCCTAATTTTTTTCTCCTCTTTTCTCTTTGTTCGACCGGTTATACCAAGGGGGAGGGTTATGGGATTTTATTTTGTATTTATAGGCCCCCAAACTAATTATAGATAAAGTCTAATTAGTATTTGTTTCCTTTTAAAACTCTTTTTTTTTCTTTCTTTCCCTTATCCGGCCGAATGGCCTTATTTATATTTATTTATTTATTTATTAATTAATTAGTTTTTAACATTACCTTAATTTTCTACAAAAACCTAATCTTATTTGCGCATACCTTTTTGTGTAAACGCACTTTACTAAACCTTTAAAAATAATTAAAATTTCATTTTTATTAATCCTAACTTTCTAAAAATAGGAATTTCATTTCTCTCATATCCTAACTACTAAAACCTAATCTTATCTTAAATCACTAACATAAAATTACATATACATATAATTACTTACATAATTAACGCGAAACTGCTTCAATCACCGAAATCATTTCCTTGTCACCAAAGGTGAACGAAATGAATTCCACAAAATCCAATACAAATCTAATCCCTATGAGACGATCACGCTCAATGGATTGATTATCCAATCTTACATATCCCATACAAACACATATAAACACGTATAAACACCTATAACACATAACCCATACATTGTAATAGATACATAAGTCAACACTAATAGTATGACTAACCTGCTCAAGTTATGGTTGTCACAGCAACTGCTTCTACCCATAAGAATAACAAAGCTTTTGCATAAATCAACATTGTGCGGGCAGCTTCAATTAGCGTACGATTATGTCTTTCAACATCACCATTTTGCTGTGAAGAGCGAGCAACAGATGTTTCATGAGAGATGCCAACCTTCTCATAATATTCACGCAAAGTTTGATTAACAAATTTAGCTCCATTATATGTTTTGATTCGTCGGACATGTGCCTTAAGCCGCAGTTGAATCATCTTGAGAAACTTGATTATGAAATCTGAAGCTTCATCTTTTGACCTTAAGCACTTTACCCATGTAAATTGAGAGTAATCATCGACAATGAAGAGGATGTACTTCTTTCCATTAAAACTTGCGACACGCATTGAGCCACAAAGATCCATGTGCAAAAGATAGAGTTTTTCTGGGTTGGTTTCTTCAAATTTAGGTTTGTGAGGTTTCTTCTTGCTTTTGCCCATTGCACACGCAGAACACAGATAGTCCTTTTCAAATTTTAGCTTAGGGAGACCTCTCACAAGACCGTGTATAGCTAAATGGTTGATTGTACCAAAGTTTAGATGAGACAGACGTCGGTGCCATAGCCATGACTTAGTCTTTGAGGCATTTGACAAGAGACATATAGGAGAGGACGCCATCATATCTCTAAGAGACAGTGTATAAGATTGTTGCCTCGAGATCCAGTCGATAGATCAACACCTTCTAGATTACCAGGTATGTTGACGAAAAGCAACTTCAAGGTTCGAATCACAGAATTGCCCAACGGAGAATAAGTTATGTCCAAGTCCTTCCATGTATTAAACTCTTAAGATCGTAACATTCCCAATCTAATAATCACCATATTCCAATATCTTTGCCACGTGATCATTTCTGAATTTAACCATACCCAAAAATATACTGACGAAATTGGTGAGCTGAGAGCGATCTCCGGTCATATGCTTGGAGTAGCCAGAGTCCAAATACTAGAGAAAAATTTAGACAACTTGCATTCATCAAGAGAGAAAGATGGAACATCAGAAACTATGGATCCCCAAGATTTACTGGGTTCCTTGTTGTTAGCAGATATAGATTTAATAATCTTAGGTTTGCTAACAGGAACATTTGTTTTAGATTTCCTAGGTTTCCTTGAGTAAACCAATGTTAATACAAGCTTAGGTGTATCATTTTCTAAAGCATTTGGTTTCAAAGGAGGCTCTTTAGTAGTTATGGTAATCCTAGTTAAAGGGCACGCATTTCCTACTATAGTGAAGGTCCGACCAGTAGGTCTCCAATATTTGTAAACACCTTTGCTGTTGGTTTTCAAACTTTTCTCTTTGAATTTTTCTTAACAGATTTAGATTTAGCATGAGCATTTACATCATTTATAAAATGAAGAACACATAAATCATGATTATCAGATAGCATGCAACCATTACACTTAACACATAGAAGTTTAGAATTCGCATTAAGCTTGGAATGTTGCACATTTGCAGTTCCTTTAGGTTCAACAACACACTTCTTATTTTTCAAACTAGATTTAACTGTCTTAGGGTAGGCTTCTACTTTATTATTCTGAGTACTACTTGGTGTTTGTTGAATCTTATCTTTCTTTTTATTGCCTGAAGGTTGTGATCCACTAGCACTAGTAGATGGTTTTACTCATGTAGAAGACAACATAGGTTTGTTAGAAACTAGGTTAGATGAAGAAGCTATTTTTATGTTTGTGTTTCCTGAGGATGTGACAGGCTCAGTGAATCTAACTCTTTTGTCCTTGTTCTTTGGGGTCACAACCACTAATTTATCACTTGAATTGTTGATGCTAGGGCAGGTTTATCTGATTATTATAAGCAACTCCTAAATTCGTTTGGTATACTTACAAGCAAAGTCTAAGGAATTATTTAGAAGATTTTGTAATTTTCCTTGTTCTACTATTTCCCTAAGAATCGCTGCTTGTTCCTGAGTGTGCCTAAGGTAGTCAGAGTGAGTTGTCCTATTATTCAACAATCTAGGGGATATTGGTTCCATATCAATCTTAAGCATTTCTGGAGTAATGGTGTTTTTGGCGACAACATTTTCAGCTAAATCTTTTCTTTTAAGTTTCCTTAATTCATCCTTGAGAGCTGTAATGGCCAAATCTTTTTCCTGAAGACTTACATTTAAGTTAGAGATTTCTACAAACTTTTGAATGACTTGATTAATTAAGGCATCACATTGTTCTTTTGATCGAATACATGTTGGTTTAATCAAGTCATAAAGTTGCTTATAGGTCTGTTTCAAATGTTCATTCTCAGCAATAAGTTTTGACAACATATGATCCAATTCAATATTTATCGTTTCAATCTCTTCTATGTCCTTCTTGTCCTTATCCTCATTCATATTTCCACTTAAAGATTTAATTCTCTCTTTCAACTTTCTTATGACCGTGTGTTTCCTTTACGACTAAGCTTTTAATTCATTTAATTCAAAGTATTGATCAAAATTTGCAGCACTTTGATTTGAAACAGAATTGTCCCTTTGAAAAATTTCCTGATTAAGTTGAGTGTCAACTTCTAAAGAGATGCAATGTTTTTCAAGAGTTGTATAAATTCTAAAAAGTTTATCGTAAGTCCCTTTTTTAATGAAATCCTTTTTGTTGAGAAGCTCAGTCTCAAGTTTAAGACACTTTTTACATTCATGTACATTCATAGAATCATTATCCATAGTATAATTCATAATTATGTTAACTATATCTTTGTTAATGACTTGTTTCAAGAGTTATTCGTTCTCATTTAAAACTTGATTCATTTTAATTTCAAATGTTTTAGACTCTAAATGATGTTGTTCCACGGCCTGTTCCATTTGATGAAAGACATTTTGGACTTCAGTAAGTTCATTAATTAAATATTGATCGAATGTATTGAATATGTCCTTCAGAGCTTTTACAAATGAAATAATTTCATCCCTAAAACAAGCTTTTGTGTTCAAACCCCCACGAGCCCTCAGTGATGGCTGTATCCGTGGTTCTTTCTTTGACAACCACGTCAAAACCAGCAAGATGGTGTTTAAGTTTCTTTAAACTCGTATTTACCATGCTGACTTTAGGAAGTTCTTTTGGAACCCGACTTTGGTGGGTCTACAAGAAGGACCAGGATCTGAAGAATTCTTAGAATTCTGAGACCAAAAGGCTTGTTCAGCAGATAATTCAGTTTGTGGAACAAATCGTTTTTTAAAATCTTGAGAAAGTTTGTTGAGAATAGCATAATCAACTGGTGTGGTATTAACTTTCTTTTCTAAAACCATTGGATCTTGTTGTTTTAAAAGCATTTTTGAACGACTCTCTTCAGCAAGCATTAGGGTCTCTTCGAAGTCAGGAATCACAATAGCACTAGTACTTTTTATGACATTACCGTCATAAAGCTTTGGTTCCAACTGTTGAGCTTTATCCAGATAGAAAGGATTTTAAAAACCTAGAGCTTGTTTAGTGGTATGGTCATAAAAAAACTGTGATTTTATCAACATATGAACAGTTTGTGCTGATTGATCTCTTTTATAAATAATATTATCCAGCTATTTGATCTTTTTTTTAATGCAATTTCTCTATCAATGTTTCTAGATTCTTCTTTTTTAAAATCATTTTTGAGAAGAGTAACTGTTTGCATTAAAGATTCTTTTTCTTTTAATTGTTTAGAAAGAGTTTGTTTAAGACGATTAATCTCGACAGACTATTCACATGAATCTGAAACGTTATCTTTAATTTTTAAATCAACATTTTATCCTTCTTTCAAAACTTTAACTTGTTCTTTATATCTTTCAAGCTCAGCAGTTAAAGTATCATTGACACTTTTATTTTCCAGATTAATCTTGGTGCAATTAATTACTTGGTTTTTCAGTTGTTCAATCACAAATAATATTAGTGCATCTTGTTGTGCAGAGGAGTTTGAATTTTGAACAACTGCTTGTTGTGATTCATGCACATACTGAGAATAAGGAATGATATTGCTATCATTGGTTATTTCAGTTTCTGAATAATTCACAACACTCGACTGTTCAGAAGACGACCTCGCATGCACACCTTGATTTATCATATTGTTATCTATATTATCAGGATTATGTATCTCAGCGAGAACATCTGAACCATAGTGAGATAAATTCGCCATGAGAGCAACTTTTGCAGTGTTGAGTTCATCACAATCAGAGTAATATGCATCCAAATCATCGGCTTGATAAGCGACATTATGGATAATGACTGTCTGTGTGGCTTGTCCTTCTGCAATTCTTGGATCTGCTAAAAATGCTAGCTCTTCTTCATGTAGTATTTGACCATTTGCTTGAGCTTGTACCAACAACACATTATCCTTAAACCAAGTATCATCCCTTTTCCTTTTAGGTTTAGTGCATTGTTTGGACATGTGTCCTTCCCCTTTGCAGTTGTAACAAATAACAGTCCTTTGTTTCCCAGAATTGCTTCTACTTTCTCCTGGAATGTAGGTCCTATTGGTACCCGTAGCAAAAGAAATTTGCCTCCCCTGTATTGGTTGTAAAGTCACTCTTCCATCATTAATGGTAGCTTGTTTCCTAAGGTTTGATGAATTCGTCAGCTAGTTATTGATAGTAAGATAGCGAGATGTGACGACAACAGATAGGAATGACATCATATGGTTAATGGCATCAATGGGATCGTCACCTTACTTGAACACTGGAACAGTTAGACCCGAGTCTAGTTGGGAAAATTCAGATTGTTGTGGTTGTTGGTTGACCGTGGGAGCATATTCCAATTAAGGGATGGATGGTTGTGGAGAATAAACGTTGTGGTGAACTGATGATTGATAATCATTAGATGGATAAATGATTGAAAGAGGTGTTGATGGTTTATTGGTTGAGTGTTGTTGAGACTGATAAGGTGATCCATACTGTGGAGATTGATATAGTGAAACTCGTGGTTGAAATTGAGAGTTTTGGTATGAGTTCTGATGAGTTTGATAAGGAGACTGGGTCATCTGATGTGTAGCAATCAAAGCAAGCGGATCATGCATTAAACAAACTTTATTTACATGAAATTCGTGTTGTCCTAAGTAAGCATAAAGCTGATCAATATTAGTTATGTGCAAGTCCCGAACCAGTTTGACATCTGTCATAAATTTGCTCCACTCAGGAGGAAGGGTATTCAAAAACTTGGTGTTCACTTGAAAATTTTCCAGTTTCATATTATAGATGTTCATGTCATTGAGTAGCAGTGAAAATCTCAAGTAAAAATCACATAGTGTTTCCCTCTTCTTATAAACAAACTTATCGAATTCATCATTTAGTTTACACTATCTTTCCTGCTTTGTTAATGAAGTCCCTTGCATGAGAAGTTTAATTCTTTCCCAAAGTTCCTTGGCGATTCGATGATTAATAACAAGTGCATATATCTCTAGAGGTAAACCTTGAAGAATGATATTTGTAGCCTTGACATCACAATCAACTTGAATTGCATCTGCAGGAGTCAATTCAGAGTATTTTCTTGGCCAAGTCACACCAGTCTCCTCAATCGTAGGCTAGACGAGTGGAACTTTTTCAACGGATTCAAGGATCATTCGACCATGTTATCTATTCATCATGTATAGCTCCATTTCGCTTTTCCACGAATCATACATATCTTTTTCCAACATTGGTGGACGATTGTCAGCACCCGAAAGAATTGCTTTGTCAGCAAGAGTCGTCATTGAGAAATTTGTATGTTACTGTTTGATCTCACGATGATTGAAAGTAATTGTGTTCTTATGAGTTATCTTTTGTGTGTTTTATGTCTTGAAACTTATACGGGATTTTACAATTCTTAACAAAACCGGGAAAATAAGTTAATGTATCATGGGATTTTACAAGTCAAATAAATAAACCGTATAATTTTGAAAATTTAGTGGATTGGTTTCAACTAAAAATGAATAGATTAGTTCCAACTAAAGATGAATAGATCGGTTCCAGCTAAAGATGAATAGATCAGTTCCAGCTAAAGATGAATAGATCGGTTCCAACTAAAGATGAATAGATCGGTTCCAACTAAAGATGAATAGATCAGTTCCAGCTAAAGATGAATAGATCGGTTCCAACTAAAGATGAATAGATCGGTTCCAACTAAAGATGAATAGATCGGTTCCAACTAAAGATGAATAGATCGGTTCCAACTAAAGATGAATAGATCAGTTCCAAATAAAGATGAAGTAGATCGGTTGAGTAGATCGGTTACTACTAAACTTGAGTAGATCGGTTACCACTAAACTTGAGTAGATCGGTTACCACTAAACTTGAGTAGATCGGTTGAGTAGATCGGTTTCCACTAATCCTTAGTAGATCGGTTACAACTAATCCGAAACCCAAAATTTTAAAAACACAAAAAGACACCTTTTTGATGGTTGTTTTGCAAAAATTCTTGTACAACTAGTGTTACTAATCCTATAGGAACAATAAAAATGGATCCTTTAAGGTTTTTAAGCCAAAAAATTTAAAATCAAGATTTTGTTCTTTATAAGGCTATTCGAACACAAAGATTGAACAAAAATGATATTTTTCTTGATTCTAAGCTTGTACACCTATATCCTAACGATACTAGATCATTAAACAAAAATGATATTTTTCTTTAATCTAAGCATGTACACCTATATCCTAAAGATACTAGATCAGATTTACCAAGGTAAATGATCCTTTAGTGTACACAAAAGCTTTGAAAAGAACGAAAGAACAATAAGATAACATACGGACTAAAAAAACGACTAAAACAAACTCAAGAACAAACAAATCACTCCATGGCTCTGATACCAATTGATGAATATCTAATAACATATTTGATGAGGGAAAGAGAGGTATTTCTAGAGAGATTGGTTGGATAAACACTTTAGAGAGAGAAAGTAAACATGACAGAAAAATGAATTAAGTGAATGTGTAAAATGAACAACCAACACCCTCTACAAGGCATGGAGAGGGTTTATATACTTCCTATGGCTGGTTAATAGACATGGCTTTCATGGGCTTTCCATGGGCCTTGGACTAACTAGCCTATTTAGTTTCCAAAAATAACTAAACGAGCTATCTAATGATATCTATGGAAGTAATCGACACTTTCGTGTTCCTAACAAAAATGAATGGTGAAAACTTCATCCTTAGATGAGTAAGCCATATACCACAAAGTGTATATGCCTGAACCTACAAAAGAAAATTAATAATTGCAAACATTGTACGGAGTCAAGTATGCCATATACCGCACCGTGTATATGAGAGAACCTAAAAGAGTGATATGAAAAATGCAAAAATTCGTCCGTAGGTAAGAATTGCATAGAAACTAAATTGAATGTTTGAACCTACAAAAAAATTAGTGCAACATATACTTCGTCTTTCGATGAAGTCATATATAATAAAAATGTATATATGATGCAATATGATTCACTAAAACTAGAATGCTATGTGATTTTCCAAAAGAAACTCCTAGAGAACTAAATTAGAAGTAAAATAAAAAAAAAAAAAAAATATAATCCTAATACTTGCATCATCGGGTTGGTTATGATGAGAGGTGAAAAAGTTTTAAATGGTTGTGGAATATAAATGAGACACATTTCATTACGAAATTTACTTGGCTTTTGACAAAAGTTGATTATGAGTGTTAGGATATGTGAAATGTGATTTAACCTTCATAGGGAATGAATTTGTTTGTTATTACTATTAGGATGTGGATGATGGTGGTGGTAGCGGAAAGATTCATGATGATTCTTCTTGCAAGAAAGACTCGGGGGATGACTCAATAATGATAGAAGTAAACAGGTCTTCTCAATAAACCTTACCTTGTTGGTTGATGAGGCAATTGAGGTGATAGAAATGATGACTTTGTGAGTAGTGAATTATGAGGCGGAAGGTGGTGATGACAATGCAAGCAACTATCAATATATGCTTATTAATAAAGTGGAGACGATGATCATGTATGAATATGTAATGAAAAATATGAATCAAACAATGATGAATGTGTGAATGAGCACAAATTAGCTTATAAATATATCGATCCTTATTGACCTACATAATTCTACATGGGTTAGTTTGAAGTTAAATGGAAATGTAATAATATCCATATAGCACATATAGTTTAAACATAATTATACCAGACAATACAGAAAAAACTTATTCAATATTATTACACGAAAGAGTAACAAGTAGACATCTAATATACGACAAAATGCAATCAAACACTCGCAAATAGACACAAAGAAAGGAATACTATTAAGCTAAGCAAAGAGGAGGACAAATGTTGCAACTAGCTTAAAAAGGCATAATACATGTTCTAAAAATATTGGATGATTTTATGAGTTTTAGAAGGACTTAAGAGCTAGATAAGTCAAACCTAACTATTGGGTAACCTTAATACAAGTATAAATAACCTAATTAAGGTTGAACACAAAAGTTCACTTACCCTAATGGCAAAAGTGCCTCATGAGGAATCGCAGTGGCGTTTCCATTAGCTCAACATAACCGTCCAATGCTTTAAAGGAACCGGCTAAAGCAGCCTTGGTTCTAAATATCAAAAATCCTCTTGTAGTGAACAAAACTAATCAAATCCTGAATTCACTTATATTATAAATCAAATGGTCATACTAAAAGGCTTATGCATAAGATTCAACGCTTATACCCTATACATTTTGATTATGCCAAACGCTCCTTAATACAACAAGTAAAGAATAATTAGAGAGCACAAATCACATAGAACAAACCTTTAAATTAAATGATCTGGTTCATTAGAAAATAAGCAATAATCTAAACATTAAACGGCGAGAAGAAGAGAATTATACAATGACAGGTTTCTCAATTGTTTCAACAAACACAGTCTGCAAGCTAATGAGGAAGATGATTTTAGATTAGCAAATCGATTGCACTAACAATGACACGAAGGATCAACCGTGTTATATTGATCCATCGCTTGTTTGTCAATTTTGGTTCTTAACTAAAACAATACGGTTTCAAAATGAAGATCCTAAACTTCTACAAGTATACAAAAAAATGCTTTGACATAATATAAATGCACAAGAAGCAAATAAAATAATGTAGCAATGTCATATAAGGAGCAATACGAGAAGATCATGCAAACCATGTTCAAGCATGTGAAAATTAGACCATCATACGGATACATATAAGAAATGCCAACAAGGAACAAGCACTACCAAACATAGACATATCCATATCAAAAATCATCATGTATCAAAATGACAAATTACGAGATCATACAAGACATCATATAAGAGACAAAATTACTTCTAATGCAAACATCATGTAAGTTATGTACAAGCATAAAAGCATTTAAAAATGAAACAAAACCTTTCCTAAAGATTACGCATTTTTCAATTAATCAAATAGTTATTAAACACTAAGATAACGACAAATCAAATGATCAAACAAGAACATATGATCAACGCGTGTATATGCAAAAGACAAGATTTCAAGATAGACAAGGACAGATCAATTTACAAATATTATGGAAAACATAGCATTAGTGATGTTTGGGAGAAGGAGAACAAGTTGGTGAACTAGTGGTTATAGGGGATTAACAAGGATGAAATGACAATGTTAAAATGTGCAGATAATTTTAACGAGTATTTTTGAAATGCTCCTTTTTCAACAAGACCAAAAATATTTAAAACCTTTGGCGGAAACACCATTGACCAAAAATTGACCTTTTGTTATTATCGTAGAAGTTGACAATACTATATTACAAATCCTTTGAGACTATCTTTACATGAAACTAGACTCAATTGTCTTTAATGGCAAGGTAAACATCATCTAATTTCATACGATTGAATTTTATACAAAAATTCCTAACATGACCCATTTTCTACAAAACTTGTTGTTTCAATCTTATACATGGCTAAAATGATCGAAACTCAACTTTTATAACTTGACATAATATGAAAACTTCCAGAATTTATTCTTAAAATATATACTTAAATATCAAAGACAAACTTGGTCTAAATGAACCGCAAAATCGTTCTTTATGGGTTTTGCCAAACACTAGTTTTGACCCATTTTAACCAAAACAATAACTTATTACATTGACCCGCTTTGAAAAATACTTTTAAAACTAAAACAAGACATCATTACACTTCATCTTTACTTGAGTATTTCAGATGAAACATTCAAGTTGCCAATCTCACTTTCATGTGCATAAATTATATAACAATATTCTTCAAAATCACTTAACCAACTTACTAAATTCCTAAGATATTGAGATTATGCAAGATGTTGATATAGTATAAAGAAGAAGGGATATGCCTATATGAGGTGCACGAGAGCTAGCAAAAACCCCATTCCACGAATACATGAAAACGACAAACTAATGAGCAAAAATTCCAAACAAGACGCTAATGATCCATAATCAAGCAAGACACAAATATAAGATGTAATCAAGGCAAACAAGTAGTCATATAGAGAATCACACATCAAGTCATTAACTCTATAACTAGTATGAAGTTATCAGAAATATTTTCCGAAAAAGCATTTTGGACAAAATAAAGTGTCACCCCAAACACCCATTTTAAAAATTGTATTGTTTCCTATAAGAATCTAAATGACATACAAGTGAAAGAACATACAGACAAGGTTGAATTATGTTTTCAACAAAAAACCAAGCCTTAAATGCAATGAGAAATAAGCATATAAACAATATACATAAGAAATCCAAACTAGAATGACTAGTCAAATAACATATCATACGAACCATTGTTTTCGCCTTGTGGTGAGTATGATGATGTATACCAAGCTGATTAGTGACCAAAACACTTTAGTTTTAAAGAAGGATGTATCAACGTTCAAAGGATACCAACTAAAATTGCCCGACATAAAAGTTTGAGTTTTTATGTTAATACGAGACTTGAAATTTTAGACACTTTGTAGTATTTTGAAATTTCGACTTACTTAAACTTGTAATCAGATCCTATAACCCAATTAATTAGAAACTAGACTTAATTTTCTTCGAAATGATAGGTGGCACGACTCGTACGGATTTACGATTAAGTTTTTATGACCTTTCAAAGTTGTTCAAAAATTTACAAAACCTACGGTAGAACTGGGTCCGCCAGTTCCTTTACCAAATGGAACCGGCTTTGTTAACGTACAGAACCGCCAGTCTAATCGATTTTTCCAAAAACACATATTTCGACCAGACGAAAAGGTTTCACACTTGGTAGGCTTTGAGGTAGACTTATATAAATAATTTTGATCATTATTCAAGCTTGTATAATAAATATATTCAAGAATAAAGGCTTCTAAGAATGAAACATCGACATACTTTTCATATTAAGTCCTGTTTTTTAGATAATTTGATACATGGATCGTACTCGATTGTGAAAACCATTTGTTTTGAAAACAAGAGCCACATGGCTCTGATACCAATTGTGGAAAACGTAGAAGGGGGGGTGAATACATTTTGGATTAAAATCTTAAAATTTTTGTATCAAATGCCCGAACAATCGTGACTTAATAGGAAAAGTACTAATAATAGTCCATGACTATATCGAGTAAACAAGTTGTCACAACACAAGCATAAACATCAAGCAATAACACAAGCATAATTATAAATTAAGGAGATAACGATATGTAAACGAGAAAGCAAACCGAACACGATGATTTATAGTGGTTCGGTCATGGAGCTCCTCTTCGCCCTACTCCACTCCCCGAGTACCCAACTCGAGAGTTACTTCACTGATCAACACGCTCCCTTTTCGGCGGAGAAAACCTTACACAACGTCGCAATACAACTTATCCGATACAAAGCTAAATACTGAGTTCTTACACACTGGGTAGAACCAACCCATCGTCGCTTACACTTTATCTGGTACAAAGCTAAATACCAAGTGCTGACACACCGGGTAGAACCAACCCAAACCCGTTATGTTTTATGGTCTAACATAACAAACCTTGTGTTTTTTATGCACTACACATAAAACCATCTAATCTATTATGATACAAGATAATGATGTGATTACAAATGATGATCCAAACAATTTGTCTAATGATATAATAACTAATCTAAGTACTTCCATTAATGAAGCCTTTAAATGGATGAAGATGATGAGATTTCTAATCTTGTAGATCTTCATATCTATATGTTTTGTGGTGGATGGAAATGGCAAGATCTTCTAAGGCTTGCTTTGGTGGATCATCAAAGAAGTATGCTTACACAAAATAAATGTTTGAAGCATTAGGATCATGGTGTTTATGGATGCATTGTTACAGATCTAAATGATTGAAAATGGTGGAAAATATGTGTTGGAAGTGATAAAATGCGGATTGAAAAAAGCTCCTCTATTTATAGGAAAAGGCTGAATAGAACCGGCTACTGTTCACCAAGAACCGCTTGGTAAATCGAAGGAAGCCGGTGACGCTCCAATGAAACCGGGCTACACTTTTTTAACAAAACGAGGACTCAAGACGTCGAGAGATGTTGATGTATGTTGAGACAAAATATGATTACGAGTAACTTGTACATTTGACTTTATGTATTACAAGTTATAATCTTGTCATTATCTAAACAAACGAAAATATGTAGATTAAATACCATAATATTTGCACTAACACATAGAGTGCAATAATACCGAAACATAATTCCAAGAAACATAATCACAGTCTACAATCAATCAAATCACCAAGGATAATCAATTTAAACAGTAAAATATATATGAATTGTATTGGTTAATTCTTAAGCAGAATCATGAATCAAGAACAAATTCGTCTAGTTATTGCTCGTGATGAAAAATGGGTTTCAAAAAAGGAAAGTGTCACACCCCCAAATAGGGTCCCATCCGAATAAGCGTCAGGGGGCGTGACTTTCATGAATATCTCAAGTATAAAGCATAAAGAACAACCTCTAAGGGTACGTTTTAAAAATAAACACCATTGCATTAAATTAAAATAGTAATAAGTTTTACATCGGTCAATTCAAATGATTTATGAGTTAAAATGCGGAAGCTTAAATGAGTTTCAACAATGGTATTTAAAAACATAGATAAATTCTTGAAAACCGGTCCAAGCAAAATACTTCACATAATTCAAGCAACTGCATCCGAAGCCACAGCACTGAGAAAAACATGCTTAAAAGCGTCAACATAAAGTTTTTGTGAATTCATAGATTTAGTTCTAATATTATCAATGTAAACCACCATATTTCAAAACAATATGTGACATTATAGAATACAACTTTCACATAAAGATCATTTACTTCACTAAAAAACCTCATAACACCGAGGCTAATAGTGGAAAGCCGCATGTACACTGCCATATAATGTTTGCCCTTACAGGTGTCCGACCAAAGACCACCTAACTAATTTTGACATGATATACATTTGTTGGCCTGCACAGTCCGTTAAGTACCCGACCAATAAGAATTACCAAACCCGGATGGGGATTATTAGTCCCAATAGATCTATTTATTTACTCACGATTACTTAACCAGCCAGTCGGTTAAAGGTAATAAACGGTTCATGATAATTCGGGTAATAGTGGTCTAAACGCTACTTAGGCAACAGGTAAATAGGGAAATTCTCACATATAGTACTCGTGTCTAGTTTTAAAAGCAAGCAATGTTTCTCACCCAAAGTTATAAAACATTTATTCAAAACGAGTAAAGAGTGGGGATATGAACTCACCTTAACCGAGTAGTGGGTTAAAAGAAATCAATCAAGTGAAGACGAATCACACGGTCCTAGCGACAACCTAGCATATAGTTGTTGTTTAAGAATGATGTAAAACGAAATAACTCTTTGCGCAAAGACTGGTCATCCGAACATGAGTAGACAAGGCGTATTATTTCAAAACATACTTTCCGAAATTATAAGTTTTTAACAAGTCTCGACACTTTAATTAACAACTCTTAAAACCATTTCGTCTTTTAGTGTATTTCATCTTTTAGTAAGAAAATGACGCACGGACTAAAAAAACAAACACAACAACTAAACAAATCACTCTATGGCTCTTGTTGATCCCACTTCAATAGATTGAATCCCTTATGCTTGTTTAACGTTTAGTTATATTAGATAAATCTAACACAACTATAGTAAAAGCTTTGTTTGAATGTATTAAAGATTATGCGGAATCTAATCTTTAATATTAAGAAGAATTATCAATGAAACAGTAATTCAATGAACATATAATTCAACAAACAAGCTCCAATATTATTAATGATAACAATACGAATACTCTTAAAGTATTAGGGTTACAAAGACCTTGAAGCTAAGAATTATACGACTAAGATTGAAAAACGATATCAAACTCTATGCCCTAGGACCTCCTTTTATACACCAAGGAGTCCTACTCGGCTTACAATACTTTCCTAAGTATATAAAATCTTTTCTATAAATAACTAATACATATCAAGTAAGCAGTACTAACAAACAGTACTAACTTACACTAGCAGTACTAACTTAATACTAGCAGTACTAACTACTTAGAATATTTTCTTGAGCAGTAGTAACTCTTCAGCAACATTAACTTCAAGCAGTCTTTGTACTAGCAGTAGTAACTTTCACTAGCAGCGTTAACTTTTGTACCAACAGTAGTAACTACTATGTATATTTTCTTTGAAGTTCATGAGCATAACTAACTTCATCAGAGCAGTATTAACATAAACTTGAGAAGCAGTAATTCTAACAGCATCAAAAAGACTTTTAATCCCAACAATCCTCTCCTAAACTTGATATTCTTCTTCAAAATTATCAAGTTTCTTCATTTAAAGCTTCATCAACACCAGGAGGATGCTTCCAAACACTTCTTTACTTCTTAAGCTGTTTCATGATGAATTTACAAAGCTGATAAGCTATTTCACTTTCATAGTCAATCATAAGCTTCTTTTCTAACATCATTGAAAGTGTAGATGGTGTAAGGGGATACTTCTTCTCTACCAACATATAGATATGCACATGTTGCATCCTCAAGGAATGTACTCCATAGGAGTTATATAGCTTCCAACTTAACACTTTGTAGTCTTGTTGATTCCTCCATACTTTATCTTCTATATGTGGTTCAAACATAGTCTTCAAATCACCCTATAATAACAAATCCAAGTCTTCCACTGGACTTGTTGACTCATATTTAGCTTTTACCAACTTGTACAAAGTTTCTAAATCTTCCCTATCAAAACTTTTAAGCATGTGACTAAATATCATGTATATTTGAGACTTTCCATCAGCTCTTATTATTTGATAATAGTTTTTTCTTCCTTCTTTATGAATCTTCCAGTCAATAATACTTGAAGACTTAACAGCCAAAGGTATAGCATCAATTGCTACTTCTTCATCTAGAATGATTTTCATTAACTTTTTAATCTCTGCTGTTTCTTTGTCATCTTCCATCTTTTGCTTCTTTATACTCTCTTGTACCAGCTCTGTTCTTGCTCTCTTTTCTTTTCCCTCCACCAATTCTGTTCTAAAGTCTTAAAATGTATTTACCCTTTTGAAAGCTCTATCAAACATCTCTTGGATAAAATCAAAATCTTTCAACTTCAAATCATTGAGCTTGTATCATTCCATGTTCTTTAGGTAAGTACACATTATCTTTTTCTGTTGAGCTTTTGTTGGTGGTTTGTTTCTTTTATCTTCTGCTCTTTTAGCTGCAAAATGCTTTCTTCTTTTCTCTAAGAGTTGTTGAAATAATATAGACTTTTCTTCAATAGATAACTCTTCTTGTTCTTGTGCTTGCAATCTTTCAGCCAATTGATAATCAACATCAATCTTTGCATGTATATCATCCTATGTTTCAATCAAGGCAATATTGGCTTCTTTTTCTTTTTAAGCTTTCTCTCTTGCAAGTCTTTCTTCTTCATTAAATTCAGTTTGTAACTTTAAAGAAACTCCTTCATCAAAATTGATTTGATCTTTCTTCTTCATAGGCTTCACAAGTTCTTATATCATTATTCCTTTACCCTTGTCCTGTGATTGTTGTGAAGAAATTGTTGTTGTTGTTATAGATTTACATGGCTCTTGAAAAACAATCCCTTTCACCTTGGGTTTTGAAGTTTTTAATGCTTCAAGTGCTTGAGCCAAAGTAATTTCTTCAGTAGTTATTGTAACAGTTGTTGCACCAGTACTAACTTGAGCAGCATCAACTACTTCTTCAACAACATTTTCATTTTGCCCTGCAACAAACACCTCCTCACCATTTAAAGCATCCACATCAAACATTTCTTTGTCAGCATCATCTTAAACACTAACTAGGGTAATTTCTTCATCTGCATCAATAGCATTAATCCTCCCTTGTTTGGATGCATCTTCACCTAAACTTTCTTCATCTCCAGAGGATTCTACCCTAGCTATCAAACCAAATTTGTATAATCTCTTTAGCTTATGAGTTCTTGACATAATTTTCTTTTCAAGCTTCTTGACCCTCCTCTTCAAACTAGCAATTTCATTATATTGAGAGGTCTTCGTCTTCTCCAAATCAAGAACCCTGTTTTGTAAATTGGTACATAGTT
>BQNB010048759.1:0-42398 GCA_026074375.1 Tanacetum coccineum
ACCGCCGCTAGGCTGAATGCCAACTCGCCGTTAGGCGAATTGAGCAAACCGCCGCGAATATATAAAATATTCGACCAAACCGCCTAGAGATGGCGGTTTACCTAATGGATTAAAATAATAGAAAAATTATGGCAACTCGCTGTTTAGACAACCCGCTGTTAGACAACTCGCCATAAGGCAACCCGTTGTTTAGGCAACTCGCTGTTGTCAACCCGCCGTTAGGCAACTCGCTGTTGTCAACCCGCCGTATGACAACTCGCTGTTGTCAAACCGCCGTTTAGGCAACTCGTTGTAGTCAACCCGCTGGTTTGTCAACCCACCGTTAAAGCAACGCGCTGTAGTCAACCCGCTGGTTTGTCAACTCGCCGTTAAAGCAACTCGTTGTAGTCAACCCGCTGGTTTATCAACCCGCCGTTAAAGCAACCGGCGGGTTGAGTAATTTTATTAATAAATAATAATAATAAAATAACCAACTCGCCGTTAAGAAAAACACGCAACTCGCCATTCGGGCCGGTTTCTTAAGATTCAAACCCCGCACCTCTTATTTCAATACTAATCACATCCTAAGGCATTCCTATGCTATAGATATACATTGCTACCATTCTTTACATCAAACACACATATATCTACTTTTTACACTACAACCCGCCGGTAAGAATTAATGGCAACTCATTCACTAATGTTTGAGATATAAAACCACACATCAAAACACATTAATATATGCCTTATGAACACTTCCCAGCAACTAGATCACACCCTACAACACTACATTGGTGTACTTGACTTAAAACGACCCTAGATCTATTTTTCTACACTTTTTAATGTGTTATCATTCGATTCCTTTGAAATACACACTAAATAAATGATATAGATTAAGGTTCGAAGATTACCTTTGCAAGAAACACTGAAAATCGGCGATTTGAGAAATCGTTCTTGGCGGCGAGTTGCGTGAAAGAGAAAGAGAGTGTTTGTCGTTGACCGGTTTTTATAACTTTTGACCAAATGGCAACTCGCCGCCCCTCTTATACTTTTAAGTTAGAAACATGGCAGTTTTAGTCCCTTAGGTTTCCATCTTCTTTTAATTTTTGTTTTAAGTATTTCTAAGGCTTTTCTAAGATTAGGCAATTGGCCAACTTAGTCCCTATTGGTTAATAAGGCTAGGAAACAAAGAGCAAATGCTTTTTACACCCTAAACATTACAACAATAGATAACTTTGGACCTTTGAGTTAAAATTAATTAACTCCCCTTCAAATATTAACCCATTAGAATACAACAACCATCTAAGATTAGACTTTTATAGCAACCCACAGTCTTTTATAACCCCTTAGATTTTTTCACATTCACTCTCCCCCTCAAACAACGACCCGGTTTCTATTGAAAGAGTATTGAAAGAGCTAGTTGTCGTTGATTGAGACTGAGAGATCAGGCGAACAACAAACCTCATCACCATTGTATATTTGATCGCATAAGCATGGGTTATAAAGTAATCCATGCTCAGACAATAAATCAGGAGGTTGCAATTTTTGAGTTATTGCAACAAGCTTTTAGTAATTCCAAATGACTTAAAAAGATTTCCTAAGTATTTTATTAGACTTTTTTTTTAATAGTACAAAGGATATATGAATGCATTTTGGTTTACTATCTTCTCACTTTTTGAAGACGTTTTGAAGAGTTTCGGGGTCAAACTCTTCATGCCTAGGCGTGGAAGAAGAATATCGAACCGTTCTCTTGGTAAGGCAGTGGTGAGAACTATTTGCAAGTTGATAATTCGTCTTCTTCGAAGTAGAGTTCAACACTCTATTCTCTCACTTGCTCTCTGATGAAATTTGTGCCGTTATGTCAATGTGTTTGGGAGCTGAAAGCGAGTGCTAGCATTGTACAGGGGGCACGAGCTATAGCACTTTTGTTTTCACAGAACAGAGAATTTTATTGAAGTCAAATTCCGTAGTCTTTGAGCTGGGATCGCATCCAAAGGATTTGAGCACAACATCCAGACATTTTTTTTTTTTTTTGGGGGCGTGTATTCAGCTCTGATAGTTGTTTATTTCTGTGCTTCGTTGTTTCTTTGATGACCAGTCTACCAATCTATCGCCAGAAACTGAGCACTTCCCGACAGTTCTTCTTCTTGAATCTTTGTCCATACGCATGATCCGCTTCTGCCATTAATCTAGTTAGTGAACATGGCTAGCTTGTCTTTCGGATACTAAGACCATGTTAACTGGTTCCCCTTTTATAGTTCCGAAAGTTCAGTTTGATAGCTTCAAAGTGCGTTTTGGATAGGCTTAGCCTGTATCATTGCACACATGCAAACAACGAATACCAAAGGTCGGGTCTACTAGCTCGTAAGGTACATTTGGGAGCCAAACCATTCCTCTAAATCGAAGTTTGGTCAACTGGGTATCCCACATGAGATCCTCGTCCAGTTTTCAAGCGATTCCACATTGGTGTATCGACAGGGTCAGAGAGATCCTTTCTATATTTCTGAAGGTTCTCGATGAGCATATTCTCGCATTGGTTAATTAAGAAGCCTCCTGGGATCTTTGGAATTGGAGTCCTAAGGAAGTAAACGAATTTGTCCCATCATCGACATCTGGAAATTTGGAGCTTTTCTTCTTTGAAAATATGTTACACGCATTATGATCTGTTGATGGCAGAATAATGGATGGTCATATTACGTATATTTGACACAAGTAGAAGTGTGTTATGCCTGGATTTGAGTGATGAATAACGTTGGATCCACGACACCCTTGAGATATTTGTTAGCCATCAGGAAATTTGAGAGTGTGTCATTCCACGCCCTTGGTGCTTGTTGCTTAACCCCATTACAGAGCTTCTTTCAGAGCGTTTTGATAAGTGAGTTGGTTTATACTGGTCTTCAAATCCTTCAGGTTGGACATGACAATGACTTCTTCTTGAAGATCACCATATCAGAAAAGCAGTGTTTGACATCCATCTGACTAGGATGATCATAATGTTCTTCGTTGCGGCGCTTTGCTATGAAATATTCTGATGGCCTCCTATACGTAGACAAATGGAGCATACGATTCTTCGAATAAATGTATACCTTCCTCCTTTTACGATATCCCTTTGCAAATAACGAGCTTTGTTTTTCAGTACATAAACCATATTCATAAAGCTTTACTTTTAGATCCAGGCTTAAGAGCTGGATTTCGCATATGACATAGATCTGGGGAGCTTAATATTGGTAAATGTAACTATTTTCTCGTATAGTACTTCCAGTCGCTTCTAATTCGTGGAATTGGTCAAATCTTTTGTCCTATTGGACTTGGAAACTAGCAGTGTCGTTTCTATCTGACGGCATTTTGAAGTTCTTGGGTTTGATCGGGTACAGTTCAGTATGTAGTATAAGCACACTAAAGTCATCGGTGCTAATTGTTTGTCTGGTTGGTATACAGGACGCTGAGGGATTGCTTCTCAACAATTTGTGTTATCCAGTGAGGTGATCTGTTTTGTTCCATCTTCTAGAGATGATTCTGTGGGTGTAGTTAACGCTTTGGTTTGGGTGCGCTTGCATTTAAACCTTCCCAGATGATGAGGTTGTGCGCCGAACCTGGATCTACAGTAAACAAGGTTATGTGTGAAGGAGGAAAGAACATCGTGAATGATTGGGGTGTCTTCTTTGAATAGGTTCTTCTACTATTTCTTGATGTCTGGACTGGAACGATGAAATCGGATGTTGACGATGAAGCACTTGTTGATGTGTGCATATTTGAGCAATTGTGTAGAACAAAGTGTCTGGTGGGATAACTTAAGCATTAAATTCACTGAGTAGCAGAAAGGTACTGGTTAATTAAATCGAGATTGTTCATGGTGTTCATCAAACATCGGTTGATATAACTTTTTTTATAGCTCTTTGTCCGGTTGGATCGCGCGAGCACTGATTTGGTTTGTCAGGGGTTCATGATGAAGGGCCGCAGGTCCCTGTTGTACTCGTGTGTACCAGGAGCCATTGTCTGATGCATTCTTAATCGTATGTGTTGGATGAATTGTTTCCATTAATAGACGAGTAGTTATCTGGTTGTTGAATTCTATAGCCCTTCCTGCTAGGAGCATACCCAACGAAAATCCCAATGTCAGCTTTGGCTTGAAATTTTCCTAGATTTTCGCTATCATTTGCAGGATAGCACAGAGCACCAAATACTCGAAAGAATGTAAGATCAGGCTTTTTGTCATGCACAAGCTCATAAGGTGTTTTGTTATGACGAGTATGAATTAGTGATCGGTTCTGGGTGTAACAAGCAGTGGCTACAGCTTTGTTTTGCCCCATAGAAACATGGGAGCTTTCGAGAATATCATCATTGTACGTGCTGCTTCCACCAGTGTACGATTACGTCTTTCAACAACTCCGTTTTGTTGAGGAGTTCTCGGAACAGACTTTTGATGAAATATGCCCACACCTTCATAGTATTCAGACATAACTTGGTTGACGAATTCCGTTCCGTTATCTGTGCGGATGAATCTGACTGTTTTGTTGAGGCCAACCTGTATTTGCTTAAGAAAGTTGGTGACAAACTCTGGAGTTTCATCCTTTGAACCAGAAACTTTACCCATTTGAATCTTGAATAGTCTCATCCACGATGACTAAGAGTATTTCTTCCCTTTATTACTCTGGACTTCATTGGACCACACAGGATCAATGTGATGGTCATGAAGAACTTCCATATTTGTATTTTCTGACTTTTGGCCGTTGGGAGAACTTCTTGCGTTTTCCAAGTTGCAGGCTTTAGCAAAGATGGATCCTTTTCAAAACTTAATCTGGGTAGCCTTAGAACCAGATCTTTTTCGAAAGCATAGTATTCATTTATCGTGCCGAAAGTTTTTTAAATGGTTTAATCGACGATTGCCACAACCATGATTTGACTTGGATGCTTTGGAAAGCAAGCAATATCGGAGAATAAGACTCATCATTTCATCAAATCGATATCGTGTACAAATTGGTGCCACGACTTACCTTTAAAGGATATCTGTACCATTAATTATCACGAACAAAAAAAGTATCGCTTTTTGAAGTCCACTCAAGTTCAGAATCACGTTTATTGCCCTACAGAGAACAGGTTGTGTCCAAGTCCCTACACCGTAGTAACTCTTAAGATCACACTGTCACCATAACAAAATCTCCCATAAACCCATGATAGCTCCTCTTAAGTGAACATTCCCGAATACTGACCGGACACGATAATCTTTCCACAAAATTTCATGAGCTTTGAACAATTCCCCGTCATATGTTGTTGAAGCTGCCTGAGTCAGTTAACCAAAGCATGACCTTGTACGGACCTGCATTTGATATACAGTCGAGTTCTGAGAGTTTGGTAATTTCGGTTCCCCAATTTTGTGGGACCTGTTGGTTATAAAGAGTAGAACATTGTACAGTAAGACTTAGGTTAACTGGCATTTTTCCCCTAACGGCAAATTTCTTTCATGTGGGTCTCACATTGAGACTCAATAATGTTTTACTAATGGGAGTTCTTTCCTGTGGGTCTCCATGATAACGAAACTGTCTGCAAATCGTTTTCCGTTGCTTTCCAACCCGTTGGGTCTTGGACAACTGTTATCAGGACAGTTTGCCTTTTTGGTTTCTGATATGTTTCTCTTTATTTAAGAACACTCTAACGGGGGGGTAGCATTCACAGAAATTCAAAGATTTAAACAACACACATTCACGTATGACTTGCAGAGTTTAAGATTCTGAATTCGAATTACATACTAACACGCTTTGAGCTAATGTAGAAATCAACCCGATTCACTTTTGTCCAAACTGACTTATTTGTACTAGGCGTACTTATAACTTCCTCCTTATTTCCTTCTAGCAGGCAGGATCCTATTATTTTTTGTATTGCTTCTAGGCTTTGACCGCTTGCTTCAGTGGAATCGTTTACTCCTGTAGAGGGTAGCACAGGATATTAAGTCACGTTGAAAACTTCTCTGGCTTGCAATCTTGTGTTGTTACCTGTGACGGTTACTAGATGATGTTCCGGGTTTATCACTAAACGAGTAACTTGCTTTTTCTAGTATCAGGGGTTAGAGAGAGCCTTGTTATCTCTTCATTGAAACTTTTTGGATGTGCAATACACACATTGTAACAATTCCTTGAGATAACTTAGTGTATCGGCAAGCAATAGGTTAAGTGAATCTATTCTAGTGGTTTAACTACTATAGCATTCCTCTACCAATCTCCCTTATCCCGTTTCTACACTCCCCTTAGATGACTGTTATAGTTTAAATGAGCACTCCTTCTTTTTCTTATGGGGCGTTGTCTGGGATGTGTTAACGTCAATGGCTTACATTGCAGGATCAAGGTAGCATGCAAATTTTGGTTTGGGACATTAGTCACTACGTGAAAACAACGCTCTTTGGCTTCGCCAATTGAGCTTTTAACTCTCAATCTCATTCAACATGGTAGATGTCTTTACCCCCCCCCCCCCCCTCACTTCGTCGGACCCCCGCTCAGCCCCCCCCCCCCCCCCCCCGTGACTCTTAAATTGACCCCCCCCCCAGCCCTCCACACTCCCCCCCCCACCCCTTTTCTTGTAATGTTGTTTGACCTTTTCTAGTTCATACTATTCGCAATCAGTTTGTTTCAATAAAGAAGTAGTGACATATATCAGCATTATGAGGCTCACGACTTCTGTCATTAACACTAGCACTAGATCTTTCAAAGTGTCGAAATCACGTTATCTTTTTCTTTAATATGCTGTTCGAGTATTTTCTTGGATTTTAAAGAATGAGTTAAAATCAGTGCTTCCCTGTGATGCTTGTGAATTTTTATTATCTAAAACTTTCTTGAAGATGTTGATAATTTAATTGCAAATTTAGGCATTCCCTTTTAGTTTTGAAATAGTTTTGCTCTTAATGATACTTTAGACATGTCAGCTTCAAGATCTAGGACAAGTGATTTTTCCACATCAGACTGCAGTTTGAGTCGACCAAGCAATTAAACAATCAGATTCTCATTCAATGAGACAGGTTTTTCTTTTCTATTTCAGCCATGCATTGTGCTACAGTATTCTTGTCCACTTCGTTATTCATTTGTTCAAATTTTTATCCCATTCTTTAAACTTCTTTAAGGAGGGCTTTGAACTCCAACAAAAAAAGTGTTCTTTAAGAGTTTTGAAATGGAATAACTTCTGGATGGTACATCTTTTTGTTTGCTCAAAACCTCTTTCCCCCTCTGTAAAGACCTGATTGTGTGATTTAGTTTTGCAAGTTTTGTCAAAATTCCGATAAAAGTCTGTGTGGGTACCATAAAGATTATTTATTCAGCCTGCGAGCTTTTGTTGGATGAATTCTTGGGGACAAGTTGACATGGAGAGTATTGGGTTGGATATTATAGGTCAATGTGCTGAAATTGGTTTTGGAGCTAAGGTTCATCAGCTTTTTCCTATTTGTTGTCATTCTTGGACCAAAATATCTGTTCTGGGGTCAGATTTCTTTGGGGAGCAAAGGTTGCAAGAAAGTTCTCTTTCGAGTAATCGGGGGGGGGGGGGGGGGGGGCAATCCTAACTTTATTTTCCACACATTAGAGGGCTTTGCATTCTTCAACAGCTATTTTATTCCTAGTTATTCTCTGCTAACTCAGACGGTATCCTCGAGTCATGTATGACTGTGGGTTTTGTATGATTGGTTGTGATAAGTTACATGAACATTATACAGAGCTGGATGGAGCTTGCTTTGCTCGAAGCGGAGGACAATACAGGATTTTTGTAGCCTATTGCTACCTTGGTTTTTCATCATAAAAGATTTTGGTTTACACAACTGTGAACGGTTTAAATAGATGATCCTGTTTGTATAATCTATTCTTCAATCTTATCTTTTTAGCTTCTTTAAGTCAAAAAGCTCTTCAAGGAATTTGTCTTCCTTTTGTTATAAATCCTTTTTCAAAAGTTTTACTTGCTTCTGTCTTTGATTATTATGGTCTATGTAGAACCATGGGAGGATTTGTGCTCGAATGAAGTTCTGATTGTAAAGTCGTTTCCTTTCTATTTTGTCTGAGATAAATTTCTTTCTATTTGTTCATCTATGTTTTCGTTCTCTATCAGTTAGTTCAAACTTTGCCCGTTTTTCATATTCCATACCGACAAGTTCCTTATATCTCGCAAGTTCAGAGGTCACTGTGTCCATTCATTACTCATGTCTGGCTTATTCTGTTAATCTACTTTGTACACTCCTGTTCTGCATTTCATCGAGAATAGGACATAGTGCATATTTCGTGACAGATGGGATGCATTAATTGAACACATGTTTTCGTTGTCTTCCACATACTGTTCTATGACGGGGATATAATATTACTGATTCAACTGTATAGTCAGCATCACAGTCAAACAATGTAGTGGTGTTGTACTTCGTTTGCAGTCGTGATCATCATGATACTCATCAATATGATCTACAAAGGCTTCATGATCTTGTACCTCAAATGGATATTCGAGTCGTATGATGCCCAGGCTTCATCGTTTAGATTGGATCTTCAGTTGTTGAGATTTGCCATGACATGGTTTGTGAAGTGGGACCTCCTCAACATCAGAGTCGAATGCTCACATTCATCAGCTTCAAAATATGGTCACATTTGGGTTGCAAAATCATTCTCCTGTGTATCACTCACATCATCATCAACGTTGGTACTGTTCCTCCTGCAAGAAAATCAACGATCTCGTTCTTAATTCTGTACTGCTCACTTCTCCTGTAGGGCTTGCATTAGTAGCATCTTGTCATTGAAGTAGTCTGATATCTTGAATGCTCGCTTTGTCTTGGAACTAGAGATTTCAGCGGTGCTATGTGCGCCTAAGTCCGTTACATGTTGTTGACTGATGGGTTTCGCTTGACCTTGATTATCATGCCTCCTCTGTTCTGTACTCCTACATTCCCAGCTTATACCATTTCCTCTTGTATTGTTTATATGAAAATGGTTTTCCTGTGTATTTGATTGTAGTATCTCTCACGGACACTTGAACCACAACTTTTCCCAGTTCCTGAACCATAGCTTGTTCCTTGCATTTGACGACGCCTATAAGTTGATTGTTTGTTTGAGGAAGATGTTATTTATACGATTGAGTTGAGGAGGGCAAAGTGAGTTGGATAAACTTTCATGAGTTTTCTGGTTGAAGAACTCTCCTGAGTTCATTTTGAAATTTGTCAGAAGGATATGGTTCTGTTGAGGATTGAGGCAGGGTAGGATGATTGTGTGGATACTGCTGAACTGGGCAGTCTGACCACTAGTGCTAAGGTTCATTATTGGTTTTTGACCGAACTTTCCATCATAATTCTGTTGTCTATTAGATGCATCTCATGTTGCCTTTAAGTTGGCATACAAATGGATCACTGTTTTGACTCTTCCAAAACCTCTATTAAGTTGGACTTCAGTTATGAATCTACTCCACTCAGGCAACATGTGTTTACAATCTTTGAGTTAAGCTGCATCTGCGACCATGGTTTTTGATGTTTTCATGTAATTAATGAGCTTCGTAAACCTAACATAGTATCTTGACTGGTTTCTCCTTTGATTTAACGGAAGTGTTCAAAGTTATCGTATAACTGAGATTCCCTGTCGTTCCTTTGTTATCTCTGACCCTTCCAGAAATCATCTTTACGGTTTTCCTCAAATTGTCTTTAGCGTCGTATAGTGTTGTGAGGAGTAGATGTACTTTGGTTTTACCCTGAAGTAGGATATTCGTTGCACGAATGTCAGCTTTATACCTATCCTTTTCTTCTCAGCCGAAAGGTCTTTAAGGACTCTAGCACGTACTGGACCTTGTTGAACTGCACTCTCGGTTACCGTTCCCATCTGAAATGGTCCTTCTTTAATGGACTTCATAATATTCTATCCATTATCCTTTCCTAGACAGTACAGACGTATACGTTGTTGCCAAGAATCAATGTATATTCTATCAAGCATTGGTGGGCGTTGTATCAGAACCTGCACACTGGATGTCTTTTGCATACTAGACATCTTGGTATTATTATGATAAGATATGTTTTGATCGATCAATGATTGGTGAGTGTACGTTAAAAGTGGTGAGGTTAACGTATTCGTATTTTGTTTAGTGATATTAATTCCGGGAGATGTTACAGTTTGAGATATTTCAATTTCTAAGACAGAACGCTCAACTCGCGCTAAAAGGCTACCAAACCGCTGCAAAGAAATAAGGAACTCGCGATGTCACCTTAAGTCAACTCGCTGGTGGGAATTTTAAGACAACCTCGCCGAACCCAATCGCTGCAAGCAACCCGCCCGCGAAAGAGATAAGACAACTCGCCGGTGGAATTTTAAGGCAACTCACCGAAGTTAACTCACTGCCAAGCAACCCGCCGCGAAGAATATCTAATCAAACCGCCGTAGAGTTTTCAAACCGCCAGAGTTTCCTTAAGAAATTTGCTATTTAAAATATTCAACCCGCTGATAACCATGTTAAACCCGCTGTAAGCAAAACCGGCCAGCTTAGTAACCATAACTCGCCGCTGTTGAGCAACTCGCCATCCTGTTTCAACCCGCGGTAAGCAAAACGACTGTCTTAGTAACAAAACTCGCAGATTGAGAACTACGCCACCTAAGCACCCGCCGTTTATTCATGTGTCAGCTGGAGGCTTGGTAACTACTTTAATAAACAATATTTTCTAGTAAACCGCGTGAAGAAATTCTGGCAAACATCTCCCCGAAGATACAACCGACGAGTTTTCACACAAAATCACCTATATAAATCACCTTTTGAACTATTTTGCTTGATTTCTTTTGCACAAAACTCATATACCATAAGGTAATAGATTACTTGGAAACACCCAAACTTTATCAATCCAAACATACAAAATTCGGAGATCTTCAAAAACTAAGTAGTGCCTTCAAGGGTAACATTTTCGATCTAAATAAGCAAGAAATCGCACATACACACGATCTAATCATCATTAGCTCTGATTACCAATTGTTGGTATATCCTTTATTCATAACACGGCGGTCGATTCTTGGGATCGGGCTAGTTTCTAGAAAGAGAATCACTTGAGAGGAGAATATTCTAGAGAGAGGAAGTGTTTTCTTTTGTTAAATGAATTTATGACTAGCTGTCTTTTCCATAAGTTGGAAAGAGGCTATATATGAGTACTTACAATTTTCGGGTATTTGTACCCGACCTCACTTTAAAAAAACCGGAATAATCGTACTTATTTAACTATTAAACTACGAGCTATAATAAACAGTAAAATACACGGGGTGACCGAGTCTTTTTCTAATATCTAACACTTCCAAAATGGCCAATGTTTCTAAATCAATTTTAATACCAAATGAAGAGTTTTCGGATGAAATTACACCAAGTGTTGCACGAAAATTTCTAAATGAGGTAAAAAGCACCATTGTGACTCTTCAACGTGTTGTCAAACAAAAAATGACTTTAGATATACACAATTGGTCATCTTCTATTCACCAAGAGATTTACAAAATTGTAAAAGATGAAAATTTTCCTATCGTTAACCAAGTTGATGCTAGAGTGCAGAACTTCGAAATACAATTTTTAAAAGAAGCAGTCAAATTTGTTCGAGACTTCAAATCTCTTGCAAAAGAAGCTGATGAATCTCTTGCTAAGCACAAGGCATTAGAATGCAAAATTGAGCGTCTCTTGAGAGCAGTTGTCAGTCAGGATATTATGTCTATTGTGCAAAGTAATTTTGTTGTAGATACATCAAATCTCTAAACTGAGCTTGAATGTATGAAAGAACATTTTGAAAAATGTATCATTAAAAAGGAGAAGGAGTATGCTAAACTTTGGAATGATTGGTACAAAAAATGTGAAGAACGCAAATATGACAAAATTTCGTACGATAAAGCTTATAATGACATGCAACAAAAGATCGAACGATTGCAAGCTCGGTTGGGAGATACTAAGAGTAAAATAAAGATACTCCATGTGTATCAAATACCCTTGATCCTTTGCCCCGGAAACTTGAAAATGAGAACGTAGAATTAGAGTTTCAGGTTCGGAATTATGAAAAGGAAAATGCTCATCTTAAGACTGCATACAAGAACCTGTTTAACTCTATCAATGTGACACAGGCTCAAACCAAAATGATAATTGACTCTTTACAAAACAAATTACATGATACGATTTATGAAAATGCTAAGCTAAGAGCCCAGTTATTCGATAAGGTTTCTGAACAAAAGGACACCACCAAAGGTACGAGTACGAATACTAAATTTGCAAATCAATCCAGCGAGGGGAAACCGTCTTTACAATCTTTAAGAAACACGTTTGTCGTAAGACAACCAAATGCATTTCAATCTGAACGTCCAAATTTCTCAAAAACTCGAGTTCCTCAAAAGGTTGATAAGACGAATGATTTGTCAAATCCAGTCACTTCAATCGGTTATTCCACACAAAGAATCAGAAGTTGTTGAAATGATAAAGTGATTTCCCTGGGTATGTTTAGGGATTAAACCTTTTAAGAACTCTAGGTTAGAACAAGTATGTGCCTAACAAACCTATTTAAAGCAAAGCGTTAGGACAATTTGATCATGTTTACAACCACATGTCATCACTAAGAAAGTTGCTAATTTTGACTTAAATGGTTTCTCTTCTACATGAGTAGACATTACTACTAAGACCAGAAGGCCACGGCCTAAGAGCAATACAAAGAATGACAAGGTCCCTTCTACGTCTAAGAGTAGTCGCATCAAGAATATAAAGAGTTGACAGTAGAAGAACACACCTAGGAATTTACTGCTTTTAATGAATAAGATTATATGTATTTGAATTTTAATAAACGTTAAACTTGCTATTCAGAATGAATAAATCTGACATTGTTTATGCTATGTGTAAGCAATGTTTAATTACTGCAAATCATGATGTTTGTATGCTTAATTATGTGAATGGCATGAATTCTCGTGGTAAGAAACAAAAGGCCACCGTTTCTAATATTGCAAATCAAACGAAACATATGCCATAGGTCAAGAAACCTAAGAAGGTAGGGTTCACTAAAAGACTTGCTTCACCTAATCCTAGTAAACCTAAAATGTGCCTTAGGTGGTCACCCACTGGAAAGATGTTTGACATTAAAGGAAATTTAATTGTATCTAGTGAATCTAGTGGTGAGAATGCATGTACGTCTAACCCTTAGGAACCGATAATCAAAAAGTTTCCAAATTCCACTTCTTCTCTTGGCAGGTTATCCAAATATGTTTATGGTGCGTCAACTCGGGTTGTTCCGAGCATATGACCGGGAATCTAAAGCTTCTCATCAATTTCGTCTAGAAGTTTTTAGGAACCGTTCGCTTTGGAAATGATCATGTTGCTGCAATTTTGGGTTTCGATGATCTTCAATGGGGAAATATTTTGATCACCAGGGTTTATTTCATTGAGCGCTTGGGGCACAACCTGTTCTTGGTTGGGCAGTTTTGCGATTCAGATCTAGACGTCGCTTTTAGAAGAAACACATGTTTCGTTTAGTAATCTCGGTAGGAGGTTGATTTGTTGTAACAGGAATTCACAAACAAACCTTTAACCATCAACCTCATTATAATATGGCACTCTGCTATCATCCAATTTGTTCTTATGGCTCGGGCCACGTATAACAAGTCATGGTTATGGCATTCTACGGTTATCCAACCTCAACTTTAACAACATAATGATCTTTCAGAAATGATCTTGTCACCGGTCTTCCAAAGTTCAAATATCATAAAGAACATCTTTGTCCTTCATGTGAGCAAGGAAAAAAGCAAAAGGGCATCTCACCCACCCAAACCTGTTCCAAATTCTAAGCAGAGGTACACCTTCTTTATATGGATTTGTGTGGTCTAATGAGAATCGCAAGCATAAATGGAAAGCAGTATGTTCTGGTGATTGTGGATGACTACTCTCGTTACACTTGGGTAATCTTTCTCAGATCAAAAGATGAAGCACCAGAGGAGATTAAAACCTCTCTCGAGAAAATTACAATTCTACTTCGAGCTTCAGTCATTATTGTAAGAACCGACAATGGCACATAATTCAAAAACCAAGTGCTTCAAGAATACTTTAATAGTGTTGGCATCTCTCACCAAGCATCTTCTGTCCGTACCCATTAACAAAATGGAGTAGTAGAACGAAGAAACTGCACGCTAGTAGAGGTTGCTAGAACAATGTTGATTTTCTCTCATGCACCGTTATTCTTATGGGCTGAAGCGATTGCTACTGCGTGCTACACTCAAAACCGCTCCATCATTCATCGTCGATTTAACAAAACACCATACGATCTCATTGATGACAGAAAACCAGATATCTCCTTTCTTTATGTATTCGGGGCTCTTTGTTATCCCAAGAATGATCGTGAAGATATTGGGAAGCTTGGTGTAAAAGGTGATATTGGCGTTTTCATTGTTACTCTGCTGTTTCCTGTGCTTACAGAATTTTCAATTGAAGGACAAAGAAATCATGGAGACAATGAATGTGACATTTGATGAGCTTTCAGCTATGGCTTTTGAACAAAGCAGTTCAAAACCCGGGATTCAAGGCATGACTTCTAGACAAATCAGTTCAGGACTCGATCTTACTTATGCTCCGTCAACAATAACAACTCAACAACCAACTGAAGGTGAATTGGATTTACTATTTGAAGCTATGTATGATGATCATATTGGTGGTCAACCATCATCTGCTCCAAGAACTGTTCCGGCTGCTCAAGCACCTCAAGTTCTTTAGACTCTAACGGCAACTTCAACAACAACAAACACCGCACCGACACCAACAAATTCATCCTCTCAAGCTACAAATTTTTCAAACACTTCATAGGATGTTGAGCTCGAAAGACAAAAACATATTCAGCATCAACCCGCAACAATTGCTGAAAATGTTCCAAATGCTATGTTCGATGAAAATACGTTTGTAAATCCTTTTACTACTCCATCCACAAGTGATTCTAAATCATCATCTTCACAATATGTAGATCCATCGAACATGCATACGTTTTACCAACCATACCCTTATGAATTTCAATGGACTAAGGATCACCCTCTGGAACAAGTGATCGGAGAACCCTCTCGACCAGTTTTGACAAGGAATCAACTGCGATCCGATGGTGACATGTGCATGTACGCATTAACGGTAAGCACTGTGGAACCCAAGAATGTCAAAGAGGCTATGACCGACCCTGCATGGATTGAATCAATGCAAGAAGAGCTTCTTCAGTTCAAAAGGCTTGATGTATGGGTGTTAGTTCCTCTTCCGGATAACATAAAACCTCTTACGTTGAAATGGTTATTCAAAAACAAGCATGATGAAGAGAACACGGTCATCCGAAACAAGTCTCGTCTGGTTGTGAGAGGGTACCGCCAAGAGGAAGGAATAGATTTTGAAGAATCCTTCGCTCCGGTTGCTAGAATGGAAGCTATCCGGATATTTTTGGCATATGCTGCACACAAATCGTTCACGGTGTTTCAAATGGACGTGAAAACTGCATTCTTGCATGGTACATTAAAAGAAGACGTGTACGTATGTCAACCTGAAGGTTTCATCGATGCTGACCATCCAAGCCATGTCTACAAGTTAAAGAAGGCATTATATGGGTTAAAGCAAGCACCAAGGGCATGGTACGATGAACTGTCAACGTTCCTCCTACAAAATCACTTCTTCAAAGGCACAATTGATCCAACATTGTTTATAAGGCACTTCGACGATGACATCTTAGTGGTACAGGTCTATGTTGATGATATTATCTTTGGTTCTACACACCCTAGGTATACCCAACTATTTTCTGACCTCATGAAAAGCCGCTTCGAAATGTCGTTGATGGGGGAAATGACGTTTTTCCTTGGTTTACAAGTTAACCAATCCCCTTGTGGCATATTTATAAACCAGTCCAAATACGTGTTAGAAATCCTTAAAAAATATGGAATGGAATCTTGTGATCCCGTTGGTACTCCAATGGAGATCAAAGACAAGCTTGACCGTGATCAACATGGGTCTCCAGTCGATGCAACAAAATATCGTAGCATGATTGGTGCCCTAATGTATCTTACGTCTAGTAGACCGGACATTGTACATGCTACTTGTTTATGTGCTCGGTACCAGGCTAAGCCTACTGAGAAGCACCTTAAGGAGGTTAAAGGATATTTCGTTATCTTCGGGGAACCATTAATACGGGTCTCTGGTATACGAAGGATTCTGGCTTTGAACTAATCGGTTTTTCAGATGCTGATTATGCGGGATGTAAAGACACCTTCAAAGAGTACTTCTGGTGAGCTCAATTCTTAGGCGAAAAGTTGAGTTAGCTGTCCTCAAAGAAACAAGACTTACTGCCTTCTACCGCGGAAGCAGAATATGTGTCTCATCCGTTTGCTAGTGCCCAAATCCTTTGGATGCGGTCACATTAACGACTATGGCCTTTCACTTCAACATGATTCCATCTACTGTGATTCGAAATCACCCATAGCCATATCCTGCAACCCGTTCCCAACACTCAAGAAACAAACACATCGCGGTCCGCATACCTTTCATAAAGAACACGTGTGAAAGGGTACTGATTTGAACTTATTTTGTCAAGACGGATTACCAACTGGCCGACCTCTCACAAAGGCTCTTCCAGAAGACCGATTTCAACTATTTGGGGGGTTTTCGTCGCCCTTGGTATGCGCATTTATCTCCTAAAGAAACTTGAACTTCTTGCAAAATCTCGTGTAACTCATTGGATATATGTTATCAGAAAAAACAAAAATACAAAATAAAGAAACCTAGAAAAAACAAAATACCAAATCAAAAAAAAAAAAGAAAAAAATTTAAAAATACAAAAAGAATCTTCTCACGACATGTCTCTCGATCAATCGATAACATTTGGCACCTAGAATTGTTTGATTAATATTAACACAGGTGAATAAATGAAAGTTGAAGCGAGAGTTTTCAAATGCTTTCAAAACATGTCCTCCATTTTTTCTACGACTTTCTAAGTAAATGTCTGCTAGGACTCGGTCTCCAAAGAAAGGAAAATGTCCATTTAATTTACATTTATCCCTAAACAACGTTAAGGCTCATATCTCTCTGGAACTTGAGTCAAAGTCATATAAACATTCAAAGCTTGTAATCACAAGAGAAGTTCAAAGGAAAATGACGGTAAAACGATATATCCTCACATATTATCCTGTTGACCACAATTTTTCAAGTATTCTCAAAAAGAAATTTCAAATTCTTTCAATTGTGTGCTCAACAAACCTCCACTCCAAGTTTACAATCTATTCTATAATGAGGGGGAATACAATATGATCATTCTGCATGCTCTCCTGTGTCTCCCAGGACTTGTTAGGCTCCTGTGAATCCGTACATTACTTGTTTTTAATTTCACTAATTGTCAAAAATTGTAAACACATATGCAATTTTGAGGGGAGAATAGTGATTAAAAATGGTGATCAATACGATTAAATATGGAACGATCTAACACTCTCACAGAGGCAAACCAACAACCTCGCATGATCAAAACCTATTCCTCATCTGGTAGGCACTGATTACGTTGAGCATATTTAACATCTTGACAACTCTCAAAAGAGACACAAATGAATTCTCAGACACGCTGCATGAATTTTCATCAAATTGATATATTGAAACTTCATGGCAAAATCTCAAAGACCTGCCCAACTGTTATATTCTCCAAGGTAGTAATAAGGCTATAGGTTAAGGTATATTCGTCATGATCCAGCCAGAACCGGAGGTGATCTACCCATGACCACTCCATTGGATAGAGTAGAAGTCCTAGGTATGATTGAAAAAAGGAGTAAAGTGATAATAATGAATAGTGCGCATAGAAGGATCAGTGCTGGAATAAACCCAACAAGGAACATTCAATGAAGTCCTCGGTATGCACTGAAGGGGTTTTTTAAGAAATGAAAAAGGCATTGTAAGGATAAAAGGGTGAAAAGAAATGAATCCTCCATACAACCATAGGCAAAACCGGTCACTTCATAATCTATCCGAAATCACAAAGATGATTCTTGTATTGAAGCCATGTCATCATGACCCATTGATGCAATGCCAACCTCCCTAGCCACTCAGAGTCTCTCAAAATATTTCTGTTTCATTTCTCACAGAGATCAACACATCAATCGCTTTCACATTCATGAGATCCGTTGATATTGAAAATGTGGCATTCCGCTCAGCCTCCATGACCAAATAACAAATGTGTACTTATAGATTCTAGAGCCACAAGATGCCATCAAAAATCTACTAGACACAAATTCCAAATACAAAATGTTGTACATCATTATACAACATTTGGTATCAATAAGTCCAACGCATATCCTAGTGATAAAATGCCAGAACATCATAGTGAATACTCTTTAGGTAATCACAGTGAAGATTGGAAATCCTTCTTGAGCAACATCAAACAAGCTCTGGTAGGTGACTTGTCGAGATTCTATATGCATCACACTTGTGTCACTGTAAAGAAAACGAAGGGTGAATTCTACATGAATCAAACTTGTGTTCCATAATATGAATTGACGACTCCATCAGAAAGATAGAAACTGATCCTATCACTCTTACCGTGTTGTCTGCTAGAGACGCTCCGGTAACGAGAACGGCTAGTGCATCTGCGAAAACCTTCAAGAGATTCCTTTTGATTCTACCTGATCACAGCGTAAATATACTGATTAACGGGGAACCGTGGGAATTGCAACCATATTCGACCGAAATGACAAAGACACTTTCGTCCATATATGTTTTATCTCTAACTATACTTGTTGGTTTTCCTGACGGTAGCAGCTTCTATATTCCATGACGAGTCAGAGATTCAAGACCTCATGCTCAATCCCAAAGATTAATACATGATTGAAAGCACAAACTAGCAAAGTCTTCCGCAATCTCTGATGAACAAGCACTTCCTCATAAGAACATTTTGTGGTACAAGTAATCATGTTAAAAGAAAATGTTGAGGGAGATTGTTAGCAAGCTTTCAAGATCTTGAGCATGAGGGTGGAGACACAAGATCGCAAGGCGGCATAAAGATTCAAGGATAAAGATTTTGATATCTCAGTAGTCAAGACAAATCAAGGCCAAAGACCTCGATATCAGTATTTTGTCAAAGAATATCAAGTTAAAGATCAAGATCCAAGATCACAAGCAATGCAAATGGATCTTCAAAAGGAATTCCCAAGAATACAAGGCTCCAAGACTCAAGACGTCACAAGAAGGATCCACAATTGAATGACCACCCCTTAGGGGGAGATTGTTAGCCGTGTATTTATTAAAGTGATGGTCATTAAATATTCCCGAGCCTTGTATAAGTAAAACGTAGTTTACGGGAATTTAGTTAAGCTAGTTGGGCCTAGTTGGCGGGCTCAAGCCCATTTGTTCTATGAACCGGCCCAACTCAAAGCCCACAAGAATAGTCCACTCTTGTAGCTATTTAAAGCCCTCTCCAAGTGTGGAGAGGGTGTTGCTTCTCATTTTTCTTTTATGTGCTAGTAACCATTTTTCTTTGTTTTTTTTACTTTCTCTCTCTAAAATCTATTTTTCTTATTTTTGTGTTTGATGTGATGAAATGATATCCTAACACTACTTTCATATAAAAATACTTTCAAGTATTTATTCCAAACTTAAGTAAATCAAAAATCCAAAATACTACATAGTGGTCAAAAATTTGTGTGTCGTTTTGACGTCAAAAGTGTATTTTACCCTTTCCTTCGAGTCAGTCATTTCTAGTCGGTATGTATTTGAAAAATAGTATAATTAACCTTTCAAAAAAAATTAAATTGGTTAATTTTTGAAATGGGGAGGAAACTAATTTGTTTTCAAATAAAACCGAGCTATGTATACATTGTTGTATCTAATACACAAAACGACGACAAGCTTTTTATGTGTTGTGCTATATAATTATATGCATTTCTTTATGTCTTAAGTTAGTAGAAATTATTAAATGATCGTTGCTATTTGTAATTAAGCTAATTGAATGTCTAAGCACATGTGCCATGTACACTATTTGTTTGTAGCTAGTTTTTTGGATTATGCCTAACTAGAACTCATGCTAGATTTATTGCATTAAGATGGCGAAATTGCTCTTGCATCGCATATAGGCATAGATCACTTAATTTACAAATGTTGCATAAGCATCTTGTAAATATTTTCAGATATGAGAATATATTTAGGAATAAGAGTTCAATAACTTGTCAAGTATATTATTAAATGTATTAAAACTAGTCACCTAAATATTTCCAACGATTTAATCTATTTTCAACAACACGTTTAAATATTTTCAACAACTTGCTTTGTTTGACCTTGGGTTGGTTAAACAAAAGAAAAGATTGTATTAATACATTAGTAACTAGGAAAAAGAAAATGCTTGTGCTTGCATGGTTCTAACATACACACATAATTATATTTTTTTAACATATAGTATTTTACAAAAAATGTGTGTTGTATAAAAATGGTTAGAAAACTCATTTATATACTCATAAAATGTCAAAAACTATGTATATTATACATAACAACAAATAGTTTTTCGCACAAGTAAAATATACGACAATCTTGGAATAAGAAATTAACTTATCATTATTCATCAACCTCACCTTACAACTAATCTTGGGATTAATGGACACACTATTTAAATATTTATCTTTTTTTTTAATGAGTGGTCGTGATGGTCAAGAAAGATTTCGAGAATATATCAATTCATTATTCAAATTATGATTGATATCTTTATTGAATCTAATTGACAAGTTTTCGTGTATGGATATGAAATCATATTCTTATTTGTTTTAGTTTTAAGATTATATCAAAATATAACCAAAAGATATCATCTTGGATCTACATAACCTCAATCACACTTGAATTATATGAAGACATTAACATTCTTTTTCTAGATTGAAAAAATATGCATTGGATCATAACTCAACACTTGTGTTGATGATGCATATTGAGTCTACTGTCCAATGGCTGTTGTTCCAAGTAGTAAGACTAATATGTTTAATACAAGCAATAAAATACACAATGAATTAGGATTGAACGACTTGAATGTTTTTCGTCGAATAATCAAGCAATTTACATTGCAATGCATTTGGTAAATGTGTCATTTTTGAAAAAACCAACACGGAGCAAACTACAACATATTAAACTTTGCCTCATACAACTATATAAAGTACAAACTCAAAGCAAAAATTCACTTTTAATTAAATAGGCAATAAGAATAATATTCTTGTTTATTCACCAGGATAACATGATGTTGAGAAACATATGTTTAATGATTTTATTGACTTATCGTATTAAACGATTGATAAAGGATAATATTATATCCATGCTTTTATTTTCTTCGTAGCATTAAATGTTGTGATACGAAAGAAATACACTACATCTAATTGAAAAATATAAGATATTAGATTGAAAAATAACCTATCAAAATATGTGTCACTGCATAAACAAGTAAAAAACATTTATTTAACTACTTATTTAATATATAATATACAAGCAATTGAATAAAATAATAATTTCATAAAAGCATATTTGTTAAAAGAATAAAATATGGTCTCTTTTTAATTATTTATCATTAAAGAATCACAAACTCAATTAGATAAAAAATTATAAATGAGATTCATTTCACATGACATGAAATGGAGAATCCTTAAACACTCTCAGATAAACACATTTGTCATTGTCATAAAATAAACACATCTCTGGCTTTTGAAAAACCAAACACTTAAATATCGCATGTACAACTACACATGTAAGATGACTAAGTATAAGACATCCATTAAATCAAGCAATATGTAATCGAAACCAAACAATCTATAGATCTTGAACCAAAGATTAAAACATCTTGCTTACGCTTATCTTAGAATTCTACACATCTTGATTAGGATTATGCGAACCGAAATTAAAGTATGTTAGTTGAGTCATGTATCGCCCTCATGAAAAGATAAAACAAAAAATTTTAACCTTGCTACACTTTCATTAAGCAAATATAAGAAATTTTATTTTGTCTAACATGAGAATGAACCTACTGATAATATATTATAGCAAGAAATTCAATTTACCTAACGGTTGAATTGCTTCAAAGAGGTGAAGTTGGTTATCGGTGTATAACCCGTAAAAATGGTCCTTGTATTACTGAATTGAGCACCACTAGTGATAGTCTCCATATTCATGTTCTCTAGATTGTGATTAAATGGCTCTTCCTAAATATGCCTAATTAAAGTCTGACTGTCTATAGACATGTATCTTATTAGGAGTATACACTAAGCACGTAGAAATTAGGCTTCTCCTTAGTCAATCTAGACACAATGCACCTCACATATGTGCTTTAATATTTCAAGATGATTACTTGTTCACATGTAATGCAATTATATGTCTTCATGATCTTGATGCTCAACGTTTAATTGCTTAGATATTAAATGCATGTCCACTATAAAGGCATTTGTCTTTTTCTAGCAATTTAGATAAAATATTTCTTAGTTTATCTAAATGACACATGCTCCTAAATGCTAAATGCTAACATGTTTTACATGACGATTACATTTAAAATTATCATGTTTTGTATGCGTCATTTTACATGACTTACGTGTTAATTGTACACCTACACTATATTAGCTTAATATATGACAATTAACGTTTAAATGCCATAGAGTCTTACACATTAATCTCGTTGATTATTGTGTCGATGCATGCTTAGATAAACTTATATGCCTATATCTATATGTCTTATGCATCTAGGTATATATTTTCTCACACTAGAATATTTTTCTTCGCGTCCGTGTCACAAATCTAAAAAGTCAAAAGAGTCGTAAAATGGTCTTATATCTCCTAGAGTCTTCACCCACACATTCCCTTAATCATCATCTCGCCTTCTTCCAAATAATCCACTCTTTCGTCAAGGAAAAGTTAGATACATATCTAACACTCCTCCAAGTAGGTTTGACAACTTAAATATTTCATCCGAAATATTCAAGTATCTTTAACTTGCGATCGCAAACGTTAAAGGTCATATCCGAAAATTCATATTCAAGCCTTTTAACAACATATGTTAAAATGCTCTTCCTAAAGCTAAAAGCTTACATCAACCTTCGTGTGACAAAGGTCTTACGAGTTTCTACATAAGTGATTCGTAGCCTCTTTAATATACACACCTTAAGACTAAGTACTTTCACTTCCGTTAGTCCTTTCCATCCCCTTAGGAATGTCACGATGGTTTATCGTCATGCTCACCTCATACACAATGAGGATCGAACATTATCCATTGATCTTAGGATAGAAAACTCATCAAAATTCGTCGTCATTTCCTTCGCGACAATGTCCAAAAGGAAATATCTTCATCGAAAAGTTCCGTCAGAAGACAACATCGCTGACATCCTCACCAAACCACTCAAACGTGAACCATTTAATTATTTAAGTCTAGGTCTAGGAATGATGAAACAAATCTCATAAACGTGTCATTCTCATTTTAATAGTCTTGTTACTATTAAATACATTCCGATAAATCTCGACAACTTAATCATTTCATCCGAAATGTTTAAGCATTTTTAATTCGCGAAATGCAAATTAAAATGTCACTCATTGTTCATGTCTAATTCGTTTCACAAAAACCTTAATCACGCCTCTATTATTATATAGATGGTTAATATCTTCCGTCCACATTTCCGCTACCACCTTTAAAACAACCTCGTACCTCGTCATGTGATTGTTCTATGAACATTCGCAATACCTGAGAAGAGCTACATAACTTTGTGGATGAAGTTCATCGTATGCTAACCGTCATCCGTCATGACATTGTCAAGCTCATCGCTTTCGTCTTTATTTTTCTTCATTTATTCTTTTTATTCCACAATTTATATCTGGATGAGCACGAATTAAAAGGGAAGGGAAAATACCCATGTTCACATATATCCTTTAACCAAATACTCTCAAGAACTCACATATGTGATTCTTATTCACTAGAAACCACCAAAGTGAAATGAAAAACCGAGTCATCCTTACCACTACCAATCTCGAGTCATCCACCTAGTCATCTTCACAAGAAGATTCAACCATGTAACCATCTAAGAGTGAGTTACCACCACTACAACCCATGGAGGTTGAACACCTTTCACAATGCACAAAGGGTCATCCTATGGATCAACGGGTCATCATCATATCCCGACACTCATAAGCATGTGTGCCTATGATGTCAAAAGTCAAGTGAATTTCGTAATGAAATGCGTCTCATCCTCATATCCCGACACTCATAAGCATGTGTGCCTATGTTGTCAAAAGTCAAGTGAATTTCGTAATGAAATGCGTCTCATCCTCATATCTCGACACTCATAAGCATGTGTGCCTACTAAACTTCTTTCCTTCGTCTCTTACTAGTAGTCATTTCACTTCTAACAGTCTTTCTACTTCTAAAGTTTTTTCTAACTTCTAAACGTTCCTTTTCACTTCTAATAAGTCTCCTCATCTATAATGTTTCTTCTTACTTCTAAACGTTTCTTTTCTCTTCTAATAGTCTTGTTATTGTTGGTGCAAATATTATGATATTTAATCTATACGATCTTTTTATGTTTTGGGTGAACAAACAGGACTTTAATTACGTAACGAAAGTGCGCAATGACTCGAATCATAAACATCAATGCATACATGCATCTACATTTCTCGATGTCTCAAGTCTACATCAACACCGACATTTGTTTGGAAGTTACTTGTTTACACAAATCATCAATGCATACATGCATCAACATCTCTCGACGTCTCAAGTAATCATCAAGACGTACATTGGTACACCCCGACGTAAAATCACATAAGTATGTACAAACACGCATTAAATTGTAGGAGATCAAAAAAATAACTTATTGTCTTAAACTTCACGTTTATAATGTAAATAAATAATTTTTCAAAAATTAATTAACAAAAATTATTTTTATAATAAAGAAATGTATTTATGTGTAATTATGTCAAAATTCAATCTGGTTCTTTTCCCCCAAAACATTTAAACTTTCAGCAACAGTTTGTCACCACAAAAAGAAAAAAACAATGACGTTTTGTCCGGGGGAGGTCCCTTAAATAGGCCGATCGCCCCTTAAATATCCGCGTCCCCCCTAATATACCTAGGACCGAAGGCCGTTTTCCTGACAGGCTATTTTTCAGCTCCTATAAATAGTGGGTCACCTCCAACTATTTTCACAACCCTTTTACACGATTTTCTTTAACTTCTTTCTCTCTCCAGATCTCACTAAATCTCTCTAAATCTTTGATCATTCAACTTGGTTAATCTTGTTTATGTGATCAAATCTTTTATCCTTTCCTCATTTCCATCAATGCATGAGAAGACTATCGGCATCTACCAGATCCGAAGTTATTGTATCTATGTTAGCCCCCAGTTGTAACATTTTTATCATATAATGCGATCCATGTCTTCTAATCCTTTAGTAGTGTGTAATCACAAATGATTGTATATATTGTAGGATGGGTTGATTGTGTTGTTGATTGTATTTTTGCCTTTAAAATACATTGGTGAAGTGGAAGATTGGTTCTAGCATAATATTAGGACTCACATCCATAGCTATGTCAGAAAATAATGTAAGCGACGCGGTTTATGATGTTTAGCCATAAAACCAAAGGTTTGTTATGTTGTGCCATAAAACAAAATAACTGATTTGGTTGTACCCGAAGAAGAACTCGACATCTAGCTTAGTGTCAGAAAATAATGTCAGCATTGGTATAAGGTTTTCTTCGCCGAAAGGGAGCTTGTTGATTGGTGAAGTAACTCTCGAGTTGGATACTCAGGGAGTGGAGTAGGGCGAAAAGGAGCTTCATGACCGAACCACTATAAAATCAGCGGTTGTTATTACATTTTCTTTACCTTCGCTTTACTTATATTCTTTACATTTACCCGCGCTAACTTTATACTTGCATTGTTCTTATGATTGTGTGAATGCTTGTGTATATATTGTTAGTTAAGGTTGTGTATTACTTTGTAGTTAATATTGTGGTTGAGTTGAATTATTAAAAATTCAAAATGTGTTGTAAAACCTATCATCGACACCTCTTGATACGCGTAAAATATATAATATAATACTATGGAAAATTTACCAATTTACCCTTGAGGACAGAGGTGAACAAAAATACGTCTTCAAATATATATAATATAATATAATACGTATCTTAACCTGGAAGTATGATTTCCCAGGTCGTTTCCCCAATGACTTGTGAAATTGAAACTACGTTTGTTGTTCGGACAATGATTTGAATGGGAAACAATAGTTGATTTGATTATCTACTTTTAACAATTAAAAGTAAAAGCTCAACTATTAACATGAAAACAAACAACGGTAATAAATTTTAACAAAAACTAAAACGAGAACCCTTAAACTGAGCTACAAACCCTAAATTTATAAAATTAAACCTAAATTGAGTTTTTCTTTTTAAATGGACTTAAATTGACTAAAAAGTAAGTTTAAAGAAAACTAGAGCAAAAACGGAGTTAAAATGAATGTTAAAACACAAAAAACGAAAACAAGAACGAATCCCGTTCTTTAGAAAACGAAATTTTGCAATTTAAACCCTACGAAAGCAAAACTAATTTTCCTATGAACTTTAGGATAAAAGAAAATTTTCTAAAAAAGATTTATATTTTTTTGATTATTTTTCTATTTTTTATGATTTTTTAAGTTTTTAATGAAAATAAATGATTAAAAATACTAAATTAACTCTAAAAATTCTAGAAAAATGACAGAAAATAGCTTGAACTATCTAAATCCTAGGATTAATAAGCCCGAGATTGAAGCTTATAAAATAAGCCATGCAATAAGCTTAAACGGCTTATTAGGCTTATTAAGCCAAAACAATTATAAAAGATTTCTTGTGCAAGGGTCTTATGAAAAAGACCCAAGGGCACAGCGGTAAGGAGTGGGAGGGTGTGTTATAAAGGTTGAGGTGTTGAGGTCGGGGGTTCGAGTCTTGCTCACCCCCGACTTCCACTTCCTTTTTTTTGGTTTTTACGAAAAACTTAAAGAATAAAAGTTGTAGAGGACAACTTTTTAAGCAACTTTAATAAACGGACTATAAGCTTAAACTCAAAATTAAGCTCTCAAAAAGCTTATTAATAAGCTGATTTCAGGAATTTAGCTTCTAAGCTCTAAAAACTAAAATTCACTTATAAGCTTGCACACAACTCATCTTAAGCTCAATTTTGAATCTAAAAGCTGTTCTAAAAAGCTAAATATGTGAATAAGCTAAATTCAATAAGCTACTTTGACTAAAAACACCTTAAGCTAACTAAATCTATGGGTTAAAGTTGCAAACTCAGAAACTTACTCTAAAAGCTCAAAAACAAATTAAGCTTAAATGGACAATAAGCTATAACATAAGCTGAGCTTTTGCAAACTTATCAAACAACTATTAGACTATGAATTCCAATTATAAAAATAACTACTACAAGCTAAAATTCTAGGATTAAAAGCTTAAGGACAGATACTACTGTTTTTGGTCTTTTTGGATTTTTAATGAACTTTTAAGCTAAATGAACCTAGGGAATTAAGCTAGAAAATGAAAAACAAAACATAAACTATCACAAGTCTAAAAGATACTATAAGACTTACTGAATTTTAAAACCTAAATCCAAATTAAGCTATATTAAAAACAAGTAAAAAGGAAGACAGTAGTAACATCAGTTACTACTGCTGATGTACTTGACCAAAAGCACCAAACACAAATGCAGGTTACCTTGAGAGGAAAACCTGCATTAGACTCACTCACTAGGAGTGTTTAAGCACAAAATAAACAAAATCCAAACCTTAGAGAGCTTGGATCAAATTTACACAAGCAAAGAGAAAGGGAAAAAGTACCCTGATGCTGAGATCAAATTAATAAGCCATAAAATGATTTAGAATTCAAACTAAACTTCAAAACCTTTTCAAAACTTGATCAATCACTAACATTCAACTGTCCAAAATGAAAACTCAAATTACTTTTGACTTTTGAGGGTCAAATCACACTAAACCAAACACCCCTTATGGTATTGACAATTCAAATGACTTATAAATGAAAACTATGCTATAAAACCTTATACCATAATAACACTGAGCTTATAACAAGCTTAACAAACAGGATTCAACAACTTAAAAAACTAAAATCTAAGATCTATAACTATGCTTAATATTTTTTTTTGGTTTTTATGATTTTTTAGACCAGTTCATGAAATATAAAATCTAAAAGCTAAGACAACAAAAAAAACCGATGAAATATGTTCAAACGAAAAGCACAAATAAGCACTAATAAAGCAAATAAGCATTAGATAAACCATAAGCTAATGACTAAACTAAGAGACTTAAAACTAAGAACAAAAATGAAAACTTACAGATGCATCAGCCTTAACAGAAGCTTAATGCTCTTAAGCTCATCAACCGCTCTAAGCGTACCAAGGATAAGCAGTAAAGTCCCTTGGGATCCCTTCCATTATGATCCACTTCAGTAGCTCTTAGGTTCAAAGTACAAAGTACTTAAACTGACGTTATAATCAAAGTAAGAGTAAGTCTGATAAGCTCTAACACCGATCTTAGAGACTAGTGATTGCAAATAAGCTTACCATAGTAACATAAGTAGTAAGACTATAAGAGCTTATGACTTAAAAACAATTTGATTAAATCTAGAACAAGGATTTTATTAAACTTCAAAATGATTACAAGGATTTAAAACTGAAAGTTACATACTACTCAAAAAGAAAATTACAACTGAAAGTAAATTTGCATAAGCTGAAAAGTAAATTAAGCTAAAATTAAAAAAGCTAGACTAGATAGATGTGTGTGTAAAAGTGAGCCTTTTTATAGCCTGCTGCTGAACCTTCTAACCCCTTGAGTGCTTCCCACGCTCCTATCAATCTCTGCCGTATATTCTCTTAATCATTGGCTTGTAAATCTTGGCCGTTGGATCACTTTGATAATCACACGGATTGCCAACGTGGCAATCCGTTGATGTGACATTTATGCTTTCATTGTGAGTGTATCCAGAGTAAAAACCATCATCTTTTGTGCTTTCACTTAATCCAACGTGTCATTCTTTTTGTGGGGATAGACCAATAAGAGAGAGTGGTGATGTGTTACACTGCCCATGTGTAATTTGGCACCTGAATTGTCTTATTTAGCCCTCAATTGTAGAAACCCCTTTGTTTTCACCCTGGGCTAATTGTGGAAGAGACGATGAATAGTGATTGAGTACTTGGCGCCTTTTTTCGTTTTAACTGAATTGGGTAAAAAACAGGTATAACTTTGGGGTATTGGCAAGAATGGTCCCTCTGTTTGTATTGCATTTTTGTACTATAAAACAAAGTAGTATAGTAGTATGAGAAGTGGAAAATTAAGTCCCTGGACTTTATAAAAAGGTTATGGATTAGGGTTTTGGCCGTAAGGATAAAACTGGGATTTGGACTTTGTTGACACAGGATTGACTTTTTGAGACTTTACTTTTGGCTCTTGTACACTCTTACCGTCTCGTGTTCGAGTTGCCCGTTTTTGATCGGTTTCATGTGATTTTTGCTATTGCCGTTACCTGCACACACAAAACACAAAAACAACATATATTTGCCCTTTTAGTCTGGTTTGGCTTTGTTGCCTATTTTGATATAAAATGGATATGTGTTTTCACACATATCAAAATTCTCCAAACTAAACGATTGCGTGTCCTCACGTAATATTACATGCCTTTATAAACCAAATATTTCTAAACTTCATCAAATAAACCGGTGAAAAGTACAAAGATTTTTTGTTGAGAGAGCTAAGAGATCAAAAGTTATAAAACACCCCAATTTCCTATTTTCTAAAACCTCTCCATTTTTTTTAGTTGAGATAATTTTGACTTTCGTTATTTTCATAACTGTTAGGGATCATAGAACAAGATGCATTTCGAATCTGAGAATGCCCCAAAAAGGATAAATTCATCATTCCTGACTTTTCACTTATCCAAACCAAACTTAAAACAAAATCACAGCTAAATGTCAGTAAGGATGCTAACACTACTCATATTTGAAACTTGTGAACCTTTTACTCTCGATATTTATTACATCTTAAGTGAGTGTGCTATCTTGAATTTCAACCATGGATCAACTTTTTGCAACATACTATGCTTTACGTTCCACCTTAGAATAGTAATTTTAAAGGCGAGATCATCTCATGTAGCGACTTTCGTCTCGGCACATTCCAACCTTGCGGCTAAGTGACCAGGCTTTTGACACCCCATAGAGACTAGTATCGGGACTCACGGACCTTAGGTTTCAAAAACTCTCAGGCTTCCTGAATATTCATAGCTTATAAAATAGAGTAGTCAAAGTGCAAAAGCATATTTGAATTTAACAAAAAGAAGTCAATTATTAATTCACACTTTCATTTTATTAGAACATTAGCAATGAAAATCTTCGACCTTTTAGAAGGCTGCATACATCCGGCCACTAGCCGCCGACAAATGATCAAACATATTTCCATCCTCGAATTTTTATTCTACTCTGGAGCCTTTCTTTAAAAGACTACCACATCGGTTGTGAGCCGGCAAGAGGTAGTAAACTTTTATCAACCCACAACTTTTATTATTATCTTTATTTTTTTATCATTTTATCATCATTTTTTTATTATTTTTTATTTTATTTTATTAAAATTTTTTTTTTAAATATATTGAAGACTTCTTTTTGAAAAATTCAAGTATAAATTTGAACTAAGACTAAAATTTTTGCTATATATTACATAAAAATTGTTGATTTAAGTTTAATCTCCAAAAATAGCACGTATATTAATCCGGTTAAGAGCTTATGGGAGAAAAAACAACAAGTTACATACATGAGCTTTTAAGATTTCCAAATAATCTTTGTTTAGCATCCTACTCATATTTAACTCTATCATTTTTTGTTCTTCGCGAATTAGCGAACGCTTAGCCTAAAAGTTAAGGAACAAGCTAGAGCTCAACACGCTCGACCGGGTTAAAATTTACTCTTATTCTTACCCAACAAGAAAGTCTAAATTATGACAAAAACACTTATTTATTAATTTTTTTATATTTTTCTACAAATAAAACTTAAAAATTTGAAATTTTTGCTATTTTTGCAGGAAAACGGGGTACGTGAGAAAAAAACAATAAGTAGGTAACATCAAATCGATAGATTCCCTCCCCAAACTAAAATGAAACATTGTCCTCAATGTTTAAGGCGGGTCTCTACCCAAATCTAAGCCGTTTATTAATTATGCAAAGATAAACGTGAATTGATAAGATGAAAGGATATCGGATTTCTCCAAACTAATTGCAAACAAAGGCTAGGAAGCTCGAGTGAACTGGGACAAAGCACCGAACACGAGAGTCTTTAGAAAATTTGGGTTCATCCTGCAAACAATCATAAGTATAAACAACAAACACCTAGAACAGAAGAGTACAAGCCTCCTCACAACACATTAGAAACTAGAAAGAAAAATAGAAAACGGATAAGCATGGGGTGCCTACCACAAAGCGCTTTATTTTTGATAATCGAGTCATATAGCTTGACTCGATCCCTGAATTCGTTCGTCCTTAGGGAGAGAAAATGGAACTGGCTTAAGAGAAAAATGAAAAGTAGAGATGTCAGGGTCAAAAATGAGGTCCTCACTCCTGAGAGAGAGAATTACAGGAGAAGCCTCAGGGTAGGTGAAAAATGGGAGAAAAGTCCAAATGAAAAATGTGAAGGAATTGACATCTTCAACATTTAGAGATAAAACAATTTCTCCTTGGTTAAAATCTTCATCATTCTTCATGGCCGTATCGGGCTTAAAACGTAAGCAAACGTCTGGTTCCGGTGAGGACTGGAGGAGATTGATGGTGTTGTCTATGATGACATTGTTAGCCCTCAATATCTTTAGCTTTTGACGCATCATTCTAACACCTGGTGGAATTAAATAACATCTGTGAATGAGGAGTATAACGAGCTCTTCTGAATGGGGTCACTACCTTAACGTGGATAAGAGATTGGAAGAAGACTTCGATAATTGAACTTTTGATTAGAATTAAAACATTTCCCTATGACCCGGAAAATTGAATATCTCTAAATCAAGTCAAAACATTAAGAAATCCTCATGTCACGTCCGAACAATCCTTGAAGGAAGTGTCAAAAGTTCACCGGCAAACTCATGGTGAAGAGGATCACTCCTTGGAGAAAAAGTAATTGAAGAATTATGAATAGATTCATGATTGGAAATCACTTCGGGAGCGAGATTATGGGTGGTATCATCACTAAGTAGATTCTCAAGAAAAATTACGTCTCCTTCTGAATCGAAATAACCGCTCAAAATTAAAGAAAACTTGCCATGGCTAGAAAAGCATTGATCTCATCAATATCGTCCTCTGGATCGAAACACTCAACCTTATCGGACAAAGGTGTGTTAAGTAAATCTGGCTCATCGGAATCTGAAACATTGGAGTTCTCATTTTCGACATCTTCTAACCACTCTTAAAGAAATGATATATCGTTGCTTCAGAGGAGAAGTTATCATCAAATTCGAAATAATAGAGTGTTTAAAACAAGTTGAAAATTTTCTCATGAATACTTTTTTTAGAAAAGTGAGTTCATCGCGAACTCCTCCAAGAATTTCACTTAAGTCTTCACCGAGAAAACTATGAGGAAGAGCATCGGAAAGATAGTTGGTACTTTTAGCCACTAAATGGCTCATCTTTTGAAAAATCATGACAGAAATAGCATCGCAATTTGCTATTCTTGCTTTTTCTAATTTTCCAGCATAAACGACAAGTTCATTCATCGCTGTCCAAGAAACGATCTACTCTTAAGTTAAATTTTCCTCTATAATCAATAAGAGCTTTTGCAGTCGCAGGAAAGGTCCTCCCTAAAATAATAGCACTCCCTCGGTCTTGGTTCAAAATTAACCACGACAAAAAACAGCAAGAAAAGTCAACCATCAACTCTAACTACGACATTCCGACGGCTATCCCCATTTTGTGCGTAACGAAACGGTTAGCAAGAGCTCGATTGTCATTCGGAGTGGCTTCAAACTACCAAGCCCAATTGCTTGTAGAAGGAATGAGGATAATAAGATTTACGCTAGGCTCTCTCGAAATCGCTAAAGCATTAAGTCCTATCAAGTTTCTTGTAGAGCACACGGAATAAAAATTTCCAGGATCTTCGAGCTGCTCGTTACTTAATTCAAGAGATCGCAAACATTCAGCATTTACGGTTGTGATTGGCGATTTCCTCAATTTTTTCTTTGTTTCTCAATAACGTCTTAAACCATTTGGTGAATTTCGCATTTCTATGAGAGCATAATCTCTTTAAACTAATTTCTAAAGCTAGTTTGTATAAATACAACTTCATAGAACCTGCTCTGCTGAAGAGCACTGGGAGTATCTCTCTCTCTCACTCACTTCATCCTCTTGGGGTAATGAAGTTTAGAGGTTATATAATCATGGATCTGGAGAATGTTAGTTCTAAAATAGTTTTTTTAGCCTTTGGTTTTGGAATGTCAATAAAAATGGAATCATGATCCTCCGGAGGTGGGACTTGTGCGGTACTTTCTGAACTGGGTTTTTGCACTATGTCTATTGACGTCTCCGTGTTTTGTTCGGGTTCCTTTAAGAGTAGAAACAACGTGTGTAGAACAAGAGGAGTCAATAGGACCTGTCACAAGTTTTAACCCGACTTCGTGTGTCAAATAGCATTGACCCTGCTCACGAAGGGTTAGTTTTACGGTTGACTGGGGAAGAGTAATGAATTCGAAGATGAAGCGGTGTTGGAAGTTATGATCTTTTAGAAACATTCCGTTAAAATTTGTCATCTGGTTTTGTAAATCCTTACCCTGTTTTTGCATATTCCGTAACTCCAAAATCACATCATTAGCCTTGACATAATTCTCGAAATCGGTCTTTGAAACGCCTTGCATTTGTTGAGGAAGAGCTTGGTAAACTGGTGGTTGAATCGTTGGAGGTTGGTAAACTTGTCCTTGATTGAAGTTACAGTTTTGATTGAAATTGGTTCCTCGATTTTGGTTGAAAATTATTCCCTTGCTTTGGACTGAACGGTTTTTGATTGTTTTAATCGAGGAAAACCAGAGGTCGCATTTGATTTGAGAACCATCGTAGGTCTAGAATTGTGCATTTTCCTTGATTAAAATTGCTGCAAGCACTTATTGAAATGGCTCGTGAATGTTGTCTTGATAAACATTGCCATCGGTGCTGGACAGTTTTTATAAAAGTGAGCACCTCCACAAGTTACACAACTCAGCTGCGAATTCCAAGCTTTTTAACGTTGCGGAGCTTGGGCTTTTTGTTTCGATAAGCATAGTCTTCCATCAAATTCTTAAGTTATGAGACTCGTCAGTATGAAGAAGAGCCACGCAACATCTGGTGAAATTCCTTGAGTAGATGAATTCGAACTCGACATTGGGGGGCAACGACTGCCTTGCTATCATGAATTACGAAACCTTGGATTTACTCTTGATAAGTTCTCAAGCTATTCACAGGCATCTTAATCCAAATAGTTTCCACCGCAGCAGAATTCAATGAGTCATGATCATTAGCATTCAAAGCATTAATAACGTAGCCAACTGATTAGTTTTCTGAAAATCCGTGATGTGGGCATGCTCGAAGAAGGTCATTAAATCGATCCCAAGCCTCATAAAACGATTCGTCAAATCTTTGTTGAAATCTCGTGATTTCGTTACGAAGATTTGTCGTTTTTGAAGGAGGAAAGAATTGATTAATGAATTTTGAAACAAGATCATCCCATGTCAAAATTGATCGAGGAGGTTCTTTTTCTAGCCAAATCCGGGCTGAACCTTCAAGAGAAAACGGAAAAAGCATAAGCTTAATTGACGTGCTCGGGATATCCGGGAATCTCATTGTTGAAGTAATCTTATTGAAATAACGGATGTGAGCATGTGGATCCTCTTTATCATGTCCGAAAAACTGTTTGTTTTGAACAAGATTGATCAAACCATGCTTTAACTCAAAGTTAGCATTGATTTCGGGAATTACAATTGCATCCTCGTACCCCTCGGTGGGTGCTTGGAGCAATTGTGCCATAGTCCGGTTATCAGCCATCGGAACTAATGGAGGATTAACAAAAGGTTCTTCTAAATGAAATGGTTGAACAACAACCGGTTGGCTTTGTTGTTGACGGTTATGGTTGCGGGTTTGAGAACGAGTGCGCATGCACAAAGTAGAAAAAGAAAATATAGACTAATTTTTTTTTATTATTTTTTTTTATTATATTTTTTTAGAAACAAACTAAATTAACGGATAACGAGATAGACAACTTAAACCAAATAATCAAATTTACTTCACGGTAGCTCTTAAAAATTTTGCTTTTTAAGGTGAGCTGTATTTCGTAAATGACACAAATGGCAAGTTTTAAAATCTTTGATTCGAGTTGGGAACTTATTATGGATAATACCTCAATTGAAGGTATTATTTTGTTGGTGTTCTTTTACCAACTTTGTTTATTTTTTATTTTTTTTTAAATTAAAAGAGCAAATATTTTTGTATTTTTGTTTTTAATCTTCTATTTATACTAAAAAGAAAAGAAAAATATTTTTTACATTTTATTTTTTATATATATATTTTTTTGATTTTCTTAAAAGCGTAACTTTGGAAAACGAAAGGTTCTCCAAAACACGATCAACAAACTTCAAATGAGAGAATCGTAACACACTTCCCCGGCAGCGGCGCCAAAAATTTGATACGCGTAAAATATATAATATATAATACTATTGAAAATTACCAATTTACCCTTGAGGACAAAGGTAAAAAGGAAATTCTTTAAAATATATATAATATAATACGTATATTAACTGGTAAGTGATTACCGTGGTCGTTATGTTATCCCAAGGAAATGTAAATTGATACCCTCGATTCAGTTTGGACATTGTTATGAATGATTTTCAACTTTTTCGATTGATTTTTCCTACGGACTAAAAAAATAAATTACAATACTAATGAATACAAGTAAAACTAACTAAAACTCGCGGACGAAATAACGGAATGACAATATCAAACCCTAATTTAGCCTTAACCTAGAATTTGAATAAAAATCTTAATTTCTTTATGGAGTAAAAATTAAAGGGTATTGCAAAATTTGAAAACTTAACGTCCATTAAAATTTGAAAGGATAAATCTACAAAAAACGAATAATTGGGAAAGCGAAAAAACCGAGCCCTCAAAGTTAAAAATGCTCAAAAAATCAAACCACCAACGAGAGTCAAATAATTTCTAACGTTCATAAATGATAAAGAGAAAATTTTCTAAAAATATATTTTAGTTTTTTTTATTATTTTTATTTTTTATGATTTTTTTAAAGTTTTTAATGAAAATAAATGATTAAAAATTACTAAATGAACTCTAAAAATATTCTAAAAAAATTGACAGGCAAATTTTCTTCTAATTTATTTAAATCCTAGAAAAATAAGCCCGAGATCACTGCTTATTAATCACGCCGGTGAAATAAGCTTAAAATTATTAGGCTTATTTAAGCCAAAAACGTGTTAATATAGAATTGATTTGAGGAGTCTCTATAAAAAAGACAAGGGCCACAGCGGTTTGGGCATGTGGTGTGGGAGAGTTATAAAGGGTTGACGGTGTTTGAGGTCCATTCCGCACGGGTTCTGAGTCATTGCTCACCCACCATGACTTCACTCCCCCTCCCCCATTTTTTTTTTTGTGTTTTTTAGAAAAGACTAAAGAACAAAAGTTGTTATGCACCTTAAGATAAGTCATCTTAATTTAAAAAAAAGCAGTATAAGCTAAAGCTCAAATATAAGCTCTCAAAAAGCTTTGAAAAAGCTGTTTCAGAAAAGTGAGCTTATCAAGGACCCCAAAAGCTAGTTTCACTTTTAAGGTTGCTCACACAATCATTTTAGCTCAAAATTTGAAAAGCAAAAAAACTGTCTAGAAAGCTCTATGAGTGTAGAAGCTAAAATTAAAAGCTACTTAACTAAAAATACTTAAAGCATAACTAAATATATGGATCAAAATCGCAAACTCAGAATATTACTCTAAAGCCCAAAAATCAAATAAGCTTAATGCATAATAAGGCTTAAGACAGAGCTTGAGCTTTTGAAAACTAGATAAGTCACATTTGAGTTATAAATCTAATGCATAAATTTCTACTCTATAAAGCTAAATATTCTTAAATTTTAGAAACTAAGAACTAGTTACTACTGTTTTTGGTGTTTAAGATTTTTTTTGAACCTTAATAGCTAATTTTACCTATTTGACAAAGCTAGATAATTTTTAAATTAAGGACTTAATCTATATTAACCTATATTAATCTATAAACTTACTAAATTTAAACTAAATCTACTAAAACTATCTTTAATGATATTGAAAGAGACTAGACAGTAGTATACTTTACTCCCTTAACATCCAAATTACAACGCAAATTACAAACAACTAACTACTGTTACTACTGCTGATGCAGATTGACAAAAGGCCCAAAAACACAAAATGCAAGAGTCCTTAAGGGACAACTCTGACACTATTCCTTTATTGAGTGTTTGTCTAACTAACATAAACAAGATAAGCTCAATGAGGCTTGGATCAAATTTTTAATAAGCCAAAGGAGCAAGGGAAAATATTCACTTGGTGCCAGGAACAAGAGTTAAGACTCAAATTATATTTAGCTTAAACTAATCCTACACAACCTGCTTCAAACCTAATCAAAATTGAATGTAAACTAACAATTAATTTGCACAATTCAGTTTGACTGTAAGAGAGTCAAACTGCCTTAATCCAAACACCCAGTTTAATTATCCATTAGAATCCTTTTTAAACTCTGCTAAACTGAAATCTAATGACTAATCAAATTAATAAACCAGATATAAACAGATTATAGCAAACCTTTTAGCAAACCTAAGCAATTATAAGACAGTTTAATAAGTTTTAAGCTAAATTATCTATTTTTGGATTTTTTTCAATGTTTTTAAGACTAATTATGAATATCCTAAGTAACTTATATTTTTCACATACAAAAACACTTTTATTCCACTGTTTTCAGGACAAATGATTGTGAGCTCTTTAATACATGGGACATTACTGGATTTTGGTTTGTGTGCAGACGTCGTTGCTTTGTTGTGAAATTGAGTTTGTCATGGAGACCAAGTTAGCTTGAACGGTGACATTCTCGGTAACTCCACATTCTATGACTGTTTTTACCGCATTTGAGGTGAATGAATAAATGTTTAAAATAATCGTACAACGCGTCTAACCTCTATGCATCAAACGTGAAAACTATTTTGGGAATGATTGACTTAAAATGGGACATTAACTGGATTAGGTCGTGTGCGGACGTCGTTGCATTTACTTGTGAATTGAGTTTGCCATTGGAGACAGTTGCTTGTGGTGAGTTCTCGTAGCCCCATTTTTTTTACTGTTTTTCCATTGGGGGAAAATGATACTCAAATGTGTTTTGAACTGTTTTTTAACTATGTGAAACGTGGTTTTGTTTTTGGGACAATTATGTGCTTATGATTGCTATACGAATATATGTGATGTGATTTTACTTGCATGTACTGTGTTTGGCATGTCAAGGGTTGTGATTTGACTTGCATGCATTGCGATGCATGGCAAGGGTGATTGGCAAGGATTTGCCATGTCTAGTATGGTCCTGCCCTAATATAGTGCTCCAGCTGATAGGCCCTTTAGATGCGTAAGTGACAAATCAGAGTTGAGACTCCAAGAGCATTGATATATGTTGTTTTCATGACTAGCGGGGATGCTAGGGCATGGTGATCTGTTAGGTTTATGGAAAAGTGTCAATTATGTGGTTTTATTATATTTTGTTCTTAGACTTTATTTTGTTTAGTTTAAATAGCTTGTAATAAGGTTTATTATGCTTTAAGTAAGAAATAGCATAATATCCAAAGTCTAGGGACTAGTATTGTCAAGTTAGAAAATAAGGAAGGGAAGCCTCCCTCCCATTGCCTATAAATAGCCCTCTAATCTTCATTAGAGGGTGATGCTCTTGTAACCAACTCTTAATTTTCCCTCCATAATAATATTTGAATTTTCCCTTCACTTGCTCTCATTCTCTCAATCTTACATGTTGATATGATTGATTCAAGATTCATGTGACCTATCATGATCGACTATCGGGAATGCTAGATCGTGTTACATGATTAGCGAGGATGCTAATCATGGGTGATTTGCATATATTCACTGTCATATTGCACTATTTTCCATTGCTTTGAGATATTGGCATAACTTTTGGTTTAAGGTCAAACCTACGAGCTCACCAACATTATTGTTGATGTTTTCGAGTATCATTTTCAGGTGAAGTAAAAGATCAATAGGTTGGTGATATTTGATAGCAGGCTTAGAAGTATCTTGTGTGGATTTTTCATGTGAAGCCTTGATTGTTTATTTGTTTGTTTCTTAGTATTTAGAAGGTTTGGTTTAAGTTTAGATTTGGACCCATGTGTGGGCATTTGGAATTATAAGAGATTATGGATTTGGTTATGATTTAGGACATCACTCGCGGTTTCTTCAAGGTTGATGGTCTTCGTAACACTTAAAGTTTATGCATTGTAGTTTTTCTCTATATTGTATCTTGTGTTATGATTGATCATTATGTTGCACTCCCGAGTTTCCGCCATTGTCGGGGTGTGACAGCATTTTAAATATACAAAGTAAATAATAGGCATTTTATAATTTATCAAGTTATAAAATAGGTTTTTCGTCTTTTAGATAGATTAAAATAATATTTTATTACTTGTCTTTTTGTCGAGTTTTTAGAAACTGGTTCATAATATGATCACAAGTGTGAAGTTTAGTTTATTTATCGAGTTTAAGTATAACGATTATTTTATTAATAATAAAATAATGTGATTTCGTTCTTTTTTCGGGTTGTAAGAAAATAAGTTTTTCAAAATATTTTCTTAGTATAAGATATTTATCAAATTTTGGCATGACCCGTTTGTTTATAAACGCTTCCCAAGGTCTTAAACCTTATTTCCAAACATTTTTCCTCAAATAACCAATTTTCGACAAAATGCCAAAACTTGCGTTTATGCTACGTTTTATCAAAACACGTTTTCCAAACGACTATTTAATTATCCCAAACTTATAAAGTTATAAATAGATCAAAGTCCGTTTTAAACGTCTGAGTTTACTAGTTTTTCACTTATTGGGCCATAAGGCCCAATGTTAGTCCAAAACCCTTAGTTTTAGTTTTTAGTCCATAATAATATAATAAGTATTCAACACTCATTTTAGCCCAGGGTTTTTCGAAACAAGCCCAATAAGCATCGTAATAAGCAAATAAGCTCTTTAGAATAAAAAATGAGTTAGATTATAAGCCCAAAGAAATAAGCCGAAACCAATAAGGCAAAAATAAGCTGCGGCTTATTTTTCGCTTATTGGGCCGAGCCCTTTTAAGCCCAAAAATAAGTTACGAAAAGTTGTAGAATAAGCTAATAAGCTAGAAAACCTTTTTAGTTATAAAATAAGCCACGGAAATAAGCTAATAAATAAGCCAAGAGTTCGAATAAGACAAAACATGCTTTCTTTAGTTTTTCTTTTTAAACCGAGACCATAATAAGCCTAATAAGCCACGAGAGCTTATTAATAGGCCGAAAATAAGCTATAAGCAATTTGACACCAAATATTATTTCACCACCACAACAAAAATATTAAAGTGTCACTTTTCTTATGTTTTCTTCTTTTCCACTTCGAACCAAACGTACCCTTTTTATAATTTTGTAGTTTTTAAGGTTTAGATTTTTAGAAAAAGGCTTGTACAACTAGTATTTACGCAAGATTATAAGCACAAAAGTACAAGAGATTTAAGAAGATTAAAACTTACAAAAGAGGGTTTTTAGAAGAGGATTAAAGCTTGAACAAACAACCCAAATTTTGTTTTTATTTACCCACGACTACTAGAATCAATCTCAAACGTGTTTTAGCTTCCGTGTTCTTGACCAAAGTTGAAAATTTTATGGTTTTTGTTGTTTGGTTGTGCTCGTCCAAACAAGAAAGAAAGGGAGGAAGAGAGAAATATTGATATGTGTTTTGGTGTCGTGTGTGTGTTTTGAAAATGTGATGAGAATATATAGATTCATGCATGGACAAGGTACCTAAAATGGTGTTTGTTTTTCCCTTGTGGTCCAATTTGGTTAAGGATCCTAGGAGGGTTCCTAGTTGTGTTTTTGTCTCTTGTCGGGATGCCTAACGTTCTCGGTTCGTGAATAAATAAGACCCGAAGGTTCTCGTAATTTAAGTAAGTGTAAAAATACGGTTTAGTTAGTCTTAAAATATCAAAAGAAAAATCTTATAGTCATAATGTTCTTAATTTAGTGTAGACAGAAGTTAGCCGTGCCGGGACGCGTTGATTGTTGTTTTAAGCTGTTTGCGGGATAGGTCTCCCGGTAAGTGATTAAATAAAGATGTAAACGCTTAAAATAAATATGAAATAACATATAAAAATAAGTCTATTAAAATGATTTAGGATAATTAAACATAAAATTTAATTATTGTCGTGCCGGTACGCGTTGTGTGACGTTTTTCGCTGCGCGCGGGATGATTTCCCGGTAAGTGATCAAATGTGAACGTAGACGTTTAGAAAATAGAAATTTGACATAAAAGTGATAATTCGAAATCAGAAATGATTTATTATCATAAAAAATTGATGTTTGACAACCGGTTAAACCGTAACTATTTAGCGGACAATAGAAGTCAACAAAAATCAAAATCTGAGTTTTGCCATAGAAATTTAATGAAATAGTGGCATGAGGATATAGAGTCATAGTATTTTAGGATACTATAACCTAGGAAAATCACTGTTTATCACATCACCCACCTCCTAACTAGATAATTCCCTTAAACTCTAAAATGTTCTAGTATTTTTGTGTATGTATGTGGAGGAACAAACCAAGAGAGAAAGAGAGAGAAAGCCATGAAGTCTTGATCATCATTTGAGGAAGTAATTAGTGCTTTAGTGCAAAGATGAATCAATAGCTATGATCATACAAATAAGTAATCCCATATCTTGAGTTTAATTAGTGAATTAATAATTAGGGTTCATGTAACCTAAATTGGGGATTTTGGGTAATTATGGTTCTTAACCAAGAATTAAGGTATTTATGAGTATGGGTTAAGGTTCTTATATAAATTAAGTAGGAATTGGTAATTTGAAGTTACAATCAAGATATGATCATGTTATGATAAAGAGAGGTTTGGGTATAATTAAAGATAAATTTTGACACCCTTAATTATTATATAATTAAGAATGTTTAAAATTGATGTTATGATAATTATTGGATAGGATGCAAGGATGTGGATGGAGATTATTTGATAACTTGGCTATGTAGCCAAGGTAAGTAAATTGACTATGCAAGATGTTATATTGAGTTTACCATGTTTGTTTAATGTGTTATGTGGTAAGGGTATGAAATGATTAAGATTAGTGTGTTTGGTTTAAGAAGATGAGACTAGTTAATTAAACTAGTTAGTTGAGTTTGACATAGTTAATATGTCATTGA
>BQNB010048760.1:0-42398 GCA_026074375.1 Tanacetum coccineum
TATTTCATGAACCGTTAATTGCCTTGCGAGGTGAATGCTAATGCATTAAATAGATCTATTGGGTTTGACAACCCTGTCCGGCGTATGAATCCGAAGGTGAGCACCATATAACGGACATTTTGTATTTAGAAAGTAGTAGGTATATGACAATAACTCTGATATCGAACGTCTTTCTCGAAGTGACGAAGTGTTAAAGTTAAAGAATTTCAAGAAAGATGCAACATTAAAGCTTTCCAAGTCAACAAATCAAGAATGGTATGAGCATGTCGGTCCAGAAGTCACAAGATCACAAGATGACAAAGTCACAAGATGGCGAAACGAGATTATGCTTGGTTGATGATCTCACAGTGCTCAAGATCACATCTCCACTTACAAGTAAAGATAAAGGAACAAGCTCGAGCCTAAAGTCAAAGATTACTACAACATATTCACAAGAGAAATGAAGTTTACGAGCTAAAGACTAAGAGATATAGCATAGTATGCTAGGTTTAAATTTTGTAAAATGGAGTGACCTCCCTTAGGGGGAGATTGTTGGAAACAAGAAAAGTATCGGTCACTTCCAAGTTGTAATAGTCTTAGCCCGTAGTTTAACATATGATTAGTCTAGTAAGCTAGTCTGGCCCAAGGCCCATGGAAAGCCCGTTAAGGCCCATGGCCGGCCATGTATGTAAGTTATATACCCTCTCCATGCCTTGGAGAGGGTGGTTGGTTGTTTTCATTTTTCATACATTTCACACATATATTCAATATTACTTTCTCTCTCTAGTTCTTGCATAATATCATTAAAGATTACTAGTATTCTACAATTGGTATCAAGATCCATGGAGTGGTGTGTTTAGTTTTTATGTTTGTCTTTTGATTTGTGTTCAAAATCTTTACAAAGAGCAAAATCTTGATTTAAATTTTTTTTGCTTAAAAACCTTAAAGTTGTCATTTTTCTTGTTCCTATAGGGTTAGTAACACTAGTTGTACAAGATTTTTTTGCAAAAAACCAATCAAAAATATGTCTTTTTGAGTTTTGAAAAATTTGGTTTCGTCATAGTTATAACCGAACGAGTAGATCATAGTTATAACCGAACGAGTTGATCTTAAGTTGGAACCGAACTAGTTTCTTCAGTTAGAACCGAACGAGTTGTTTTTTGTTGGAACCGAACCAGTTTGTTTAGTTGGAACCGAACTAGTTTACTTTAGTTGGAACCGAACTAGTTTACTTTAGTTGGAACCGAACTAGTTTACTTCAGTTGGAACCGAACTAGTTTCTTTAGTTGGAACCGAACTAGTTTTCTTCAGTTGGAACCGAACTAGTTTCTACAGTTGGAACCGAACTAGTTGGAACCGAACCAGTTGGAACCGAACCAGTTGGAACCGAACCAGTTGGAACCGAACTAAACTTCACCTTGGAACCGAACTAGTTGGAACCGAACCAGTTGGAACCGAACCAGTTGGAACCGAACCAGTTGGAACCGAAACAATTGGAACAAAACAAACTCAACTCAAATTTCTATATTTCAAATTATTTGGTTTATTTCTTTGACTTGTAAAATCCCGTGAAACATTAACTTGTTTTCTCGGTTTTGTCGAGAATTGTAAAATCCCGTGTAGTTTCAAGAATTATTTCAAGACTCAACAACCACATATTCAAACACAATTTCTTTCTACCACCGATCGATCAATTAGTAATCTATTTGATACCACATTATCAATGACGACTCTTGCAGATAAATTACTTCTTCTTCGGTGGTGACATAAACCACCGATGCTTGAAAAACTCATTGTTATGATTCATGGAAAAAGCAGAATGGAACATTTATATGATGAATAGACCTTCATGTAGAATGATCCATTGCTTCCGTTGAGAAAGGTCCAATGAATGGCATCACAATCACAGTGGATGGTGTAACAGACTATAGGAATATACTGAGCTCACCCCAGTAGAGGCCCATTCAAGCTGAATTGTGACATCAAAGCAATTAAATATCATTACTCCAAGGGCTTCCAACAATAATTTATGCTATTTTGAGTCAAATCGTTATAGCCAAGGATATTTGGGAGAAGATGTTTTACTACTCATGCAAGGAACGTCGTTAACAAAGCAAGAACGAGAGTGTTAAGTTGTACGATTGATTTTGATAAGTTCATTACAAAAAGGGAGAGTCGTTACCACAAGTACTATTGAGTTTCACATTGTTACTCAATGATATAAACATCTACAAGATGCTACTGGAGCAATTTCAAGTTAATACCAAGTTTCTGAACACTCTTCCTGATGAATGGAGCAAATTCGTTACTGATGTTAAGTTGGTCAAAGACTTGCACACTACCAATGTTGATCAGCTTCATGCTCACTTAGAACAACATGAACGACATGCAAATGAAGTTCGTTTGATGCATAAACGTAACTCCAATCCTCTTGCTTTAGTTGCATCTCACCAAATAACACAGTCACCTTATCAAACTCATCAACACACTTACCAAAACACTCAACTTCAACCACCAGCTTCAACATATCCATCTTCACAGTATGGTTCACCTTATCAGTCTCAACAATACTCAACTCATCATTCATCAACACCTCTTTCAGTAACTTATCCATCCAATGAATTTCAATCATCAATTCACCACAACGTTTATTGTCCATCATCATCATCCTTCCCTCAATTAGAATATCCTCCCCAAATTAACCAACAATCTGAATTTTCCCAACAAGACTCCGATCTAATTATTCCATTGTTCTAGAAAGGTGATGATCCCATTGATGCCATCAATCACATGATGTCATTTTTGACTGCAGTTGTCACCTCCCGTTATCCTACTACTAATAATCAGCTAAGAAACTCGTCTAACCCTAGGCAATAAGCTACCATCAATAATGGAAGAGTGACACTACAACCAATTCAGGGGAGACAAACTTCTTTTGCTGTGGGTACTTCAAGGACTTACACTCCAAGAGCAAGTGGAAGCAATTCTAGAAAACAGCGGACGGTTATTTGCTACAACTGCAAAGGGGAAGGTCACGTGTCCAGACAGTGTACCAAACCAAAGAGAAAAAGGGATGATTCGTGGTTTAAGGAGAAAGTGTTGCTGGTACAAGCTCAAGCACATGGTCAAATTCTAAATGAGGAGGAACTAGCTTTTTTGGCAGATCCAGATATTCCTGAAGGTCAAAGCATATAGAATGTCATTACTGACAATGCTGCTTATCAAGCTGATGATTTGGATGCATATGACTCTAATTGTGACGAACTCAACTCTGCCAAAGTTGCTCTCATGACGAATTTATCTCATTATGGTTCAGATGCTCTTGTTGAGGTACACAATCATGATAATATGAATAATAATGTGGCACATCAAGCTATGCAGGTGATGCCGTCTTCTCAACAATCGAATGTTGTAAATCATTCAGAGACTAAAATAACCAGTGATAGCAATATCATTCCTTATTCTTAGTATGGATTTAAATCATCAACAAGTAAACTTATTTAGAATTCTAACTCATCTGCACAACAGATGATTTTGTTATTATCTGTGATTGAACGCTTAAAACCAAGTAGCTAATTGTACCAAGACTAATCTGGAAAATAAGAGTGTCAATGATACCTTAACTGCTGAGCTTGAAAGATATAAAGAACAAGTTAAAGTTTTGAAAGAAAGACAAAATGTTAACTTAAGGAGTGAGGATAACGTTTCAGACAAGGTGCACAGGTCTGTAGAAGATTGTCTCTTTAAAACAACTCTTTCAGAACATTTAAAAGAAAAGGAATCTTTATTACAAACGGTTACTCTTCTCAAAAATGATTTTAAGAAAGAAGAATCTAGGAACATTGATAGAGAAATAGCTCTAGAGAAGCAGATCAAACATCTAGATAATATTGTTTTTAAAAGAGATCAATCTGCACAAACTGTTTACATGTTAAAGAAACCTCAGTTTTTCTATGATAGTACCACTAAACAAGCTCTAGGTTTTCAAAATCCCTTTTATTTACAGAAAGCTCAGCAGTCGAAACCAAAGCTATATATTGGTGATATTATTGTTCAAACTAATCCTATTGTGATTCCTGATTCAGAAGAAACCTTAGCACTTGCTGAAGAGAGTCGTTCCAAAATGCTTTCAAAACATAAGGATAATATGATGTTAGAAAAGGAAAAGCAAGTTGATACCACACCGATAGATTATGTTGCTCTTAACAAAGATTTTTTGACACGATTTGTTCCACAAACTGAATTATTCAGCGACAAGCCTTTTGGTATAAGAATTCTGGTGAAGTCTCAGAACCCCACTTTCTATATTAGACCCACCAATGTTGAGGTTCTAAAAGACTTCCTAAATCAGACATAGTTAACACGAGTTTGAAAACTTAAATACCATCTTGTAAACTTGATGTGGTAGTCAAAGAAAGGAAAACACCCACAGCTATCACTGAGGGTTCGTGGGGTTTCGAACATACAAAAGATTGTTTTAGGGATGAAATAATTCCATTTGTAAAAGCTCAGAAGGACTTATTTAGCACATTCAACCAACATTTGGTTGATGAACTTTCTGAAGTCTAAAATGTCTTCTATCAAATGGAATAGGCTGTGGAACAACATTATATTGAGTCAAAAACCTTTGAAGTTAAGATGAATCAAGTTTTGAACGAAAATGAACGAATCTTAGAACAAGTGATGAGCAAAGATATTAGTACCTTACTTCGTTAATCCTTTCGTGGAGTATGATTTTGTGAATGTGCATGAATGTAAAAAGTGTCTCAAACTTGAGGACTGTGAGCTTCAAGGATTTTGTTAAAGGGAAACTTACGATAAACTGTTAAAAGTTTTACCATTCTTGAAAAACATTGCATCTCTTTAGAAGTTGACACTCAACTTAAACAGGAAATTTTTCAAAGGGAAAATTTTGTTTCAATCAAAGTGTTCCAAGTTTTGATCAATTGTTTGAATTAAATGAATTGAAAGCTCAGCCCTAGTGAAAGACACTTCGGTAGTAAGAAGTTGAAAGAGAAATTTAAATCTTAGTGGTAAATAGATAAGGATAAGATCAAACAGGACTTCGAAGAGATTGAAACCATTAATATTGAATTGGATCATAGGGTGACAAAGCTTATTGCTGAGAACGAGCATTTGAATCAGACTATTAAGCAAACTTTTATGACTCGATTAAACCAGCACGTATTCGATTAAAAGAACAATGTGATGATTTAATTAATCAAGTCAATATAAAGTGTGCGGAAATCTCTGATTTAAATGCTAGTCTTCAGGCGTACTTCATGATATGACTCTTGCAACAATCAGTTCAGGACTCGTGCCAAACCCTCATCCTTCAACACTGTTTGTACCACCTTCACGAACTAACTAGGATATGTTGTTTCAACCGTTGTTTGATGAATTTCTCAATCCTTCACCTAGTGTTGATCATCTAGCTCCTGAAGTTGTTGCTCCAATTAATGAAGTAATTGCTCCAGTTCCTACTGACTTAACCGGTTCACCTTCATCAACTACAATTGACCAAGATGCACCATCTCCAAGTAATTCTCAAACAACACCCAAAACCAAACCTCTCGTCATTCCGAACGATGTTGAAGAAGATAAACATGATATTGAAGTTGCACATATGGGTAATGATCCGTATTAACACCTTTTTTTGGGTGGGGTTCTTACAAATTCCAGAAATCCCCTCTGATCAATCTTTATCATCGGATTCTATTCATACAATTATGCACCCTAATCACCAAATTTTTAAACACAATAGCAAATGGACTAAGGATCATTAACTTGAAAACATAATCGGTGAACTCACTAGACCAGTTTCCACTCGGCTGCAATTACATGAGCAAGCTCTTTTCTGTTACTACGATGCTTTCCTCACTGCTGTTGAACCCAAGACGTATAAAGATGCTTTGACTCAAGCCTGTTGGATTGGATGCAAGCAAGAAAATTATTGGGTTCGAAACGATCTTGAAGCTATGGGAGCTCGTACCCCGACCAGACAAAGTTATGGTTATTACTTTAACAGTGGATTCTCAAAAGTGAAATGACGGAGCTGGAGGAATTTGAAACAAAGCTCGATTAGTAGCCTGTGGTTACCGTCAAGAGGATTGAATCGATTTTGAAGAGTCTTTTGTCCCAGTTGCAAGATTAGAGGCTATAAGGATTTTTCTCGCGTTTGCTGCTCATATGAACATGGTCGTATACCAAATGGATGTGAAGACTACGCTTCTGATTAGTAATCTGTGGGAAGAGGTTTATGTTAGCCAGCCGGATGGGTTCGGTTGATATAAGATAACCCCCAATCACGTGTATAAGCCTAAGAAGCTCTTTATGGGTTGTATCAAGCTCCTTCGCGCGTGTTTGATATGTTCTGTCATTAATTCTTGATCATACCCATGACTTCTCCTCAAAGGCTCAGTGATCCTACATTGTTCATCCGCAGAGAACGGCAAGGAATTTCTTCTAGTATAAATTTATGTCGATGATTATTATCTTGATGCCATCTTCACTTGAACTTTGTGATCTATTTTTCTAAAATAACTGTGCTCATAAATTTAAGTTGCCAATGATGGGGCAAAAATCTCATTTTTTCTTAGGTATTATTGAATTCTCAAAATCCCAGAGCATCTTCATTAACCAGTCAAAAATATGCCTTGAATCATGAAGAAATACGGACTTTGATTTTGTGAACCAGTGGATTCTCCCATGGTGGAGAAATCCAAACTGGATGAGAATAAAGAAGGGAAAGCTGTTGATCCATCACTTTTCATTGGTATAATTGGCACCTTTCCTTTATCTTAAGCCAGTAGACTGACCTTTAATTTTCAACTATGCAGTGTGGCCGGTATAAGGCTCGGCCTACAGAAAAAGCACTATAATGCGGTAAAAAATGATCTTTCGATTTTCTAAAAGGAACCGTTTCATCGGGGGACTTTGGTATCCGTAGGATTCTTCGTTTGCTCTAACAGCATTTGCGGATGTGGATCATGCTGATTGTCAAGATACACGCCATAGCACGTCTGGAAGTATGCAACTTTTGGGTGATAGACTTGTTTAGCTTCGTCGTCCTAAAAGGCAAGAAAAGCATTGCAATATCTAGTACGGGAAGCTGAAATAATTGACTTTTTCCGGCTGTTGTGCTCAAATCCTTTGGATGAGATCACAACTTACCGACTATGGCTTTAGATTCAATAAAATTCCAATGTTCTGTGATAACAAAAGCGCTATTGCCTTATGCTGCAACAACGTTCAACATCCAATATCCAAGCATATAGACATCAGATTTCACTTTATCAATGAGCATGTTGAGAATGGGGTGATCGAACTTTACTTTGTCAATACGGAGTATCAACTGGCAGACATCTTCACTAAAGCTCTTGGCCGAAATAGAATTGAATTTCTTTTTTTATGATCAACAAGCTGGATGCGTAGTTTTACGCCGGAGACTCTGGAAACATTGACAGATGAAGTTGATGAATAGTAGTGGTACCTATTCAAATATCCTGTATAATATGTATATATTTTAAAACCATAAAAACCAAAAAGATTTTTCATTTTTTAAAATTTTTTATAAAAACAAAATACAAAAATTTTTAAAAACCAAAGAAAAAATTAAAAAATGAGAAAATATAAATAGAGGTAATAATGGCATGTCTTCTGAAAATCGATAACATTTACGGTCTTAGAAATGTCATTCAATAATGATACGAGCCTGTAAATGAAGTTCAAGCAGAAGTTCCAAATGTTTTCAAAACATGCCAAATGGCTTGCTATTACTTCCGATAGTAACCTGGTCATCATCTTAAAGGCAAGTATTCCGACAAAAAGGAAACTTGACCTCACAACGGGAATTTATTTTCTCGGGCATGGTCTACTTCATGACCATGTAAAGGCTTGTGATTACGTTGCATCACAACCCGTGCTTTCTATGTTTCCATAAGTGTACATATCAGTGCGCTTATGTGTCAAAATAAGAGAAATCTTATTTTTGTTGGTAAAAAGTTGTCTTCATAATGAATCAGTGCTTTTAGTATTCACAAAACGATTTTTAAAGATAATTCGACCACTCAAACAATGACAACAGCTCTTTAAATAGAAAACGGGTCATTATTTGAGGGGAAGAAATTTTCATCAAATAATCATTTAAAACGGTCTTTTAAAATAAGTCGAGGAATAAACGGATAAAGTTTTGGATAATGACGGATAACAATTTCAAGGGGAGTTAATGGAATTTAACTACACAAGCTTTAGATGTCATTTGTTTAAATCTTTATGGACTTATTTGCAATTTGAGACTTAGTGAATTCAGGCTTTAAACTACATTCGACCAATATTGCCGACACCTCATAGTTTGTAAAAAATTAGGATGCTGAAAAATACTTTCATAGTTTTAAATGCCTTAAAGTTGATTCTCACGGAATAGATTTAAGCTTATTAATTCTTCAAACACGATCTCGAATATGTATGCGTATAAGGTTTTGCTGATTCCGACGTGTCAAAACCAGCAAGGGGGAAGGAGTAGATGTATACTTGATAGTGTCCTTGGCCTTCTTTTGAGGTTAGTTTCTTTTGTCTTTTGAGGTTAGCTTCTTTTAATTTTAGGCTGTTTTGAATCTTTCGGGTGCACTATTTCAATCACATGGTGGAAGAGACATCTCGTCATTAGTCAGTATGCATCATTTGAGTCCCTAGGGGGAAGTGTTGAGAGTATAATTATTTAAAACGTGAGAAAAGTTCTTTCGGATTCATATAATGCTTCTTCAAATGGTCAATTCCTAAGCTTATTCTTAAAAAAAGTAGAAATATTTGATAAAAGAGGTACACATAGGTATGATGATTCCTTAAGTTAGTCAGTATTCTGCAGAAAGAAATGAGTACATTTGGGACTTAGTTGACTTAGGTGTTATCATTTCGACTACTTAGAGGGATAAATTGTGGATATTGGGTGGATTTAGTTGACTTTGGTGTTACCAATTTATATCATCGCTTTCCTAAGGTGAAATGCGCTCATCGGGCTTAATTGTCTTTAGTGTGCAGGTATCAAATTCTTGAAAAGGGTTTATATTGTGCTTTCGGATATCTGGGCTTTATACATCAAGACTGCTTGATGCGGCTTGCAAGAAAGTTTTGAATCTACTCAAGAAAGGATTGTTGGTTTAGGGGGAAGCTAAAACAACATCAACACCGACATCACCAACCTCACAAGCTCAAGTTACATATGTATCTGAATCTGTTTCATACTCGAAGTTTGAAGCAAAGACTTTCGTAACTTGGAAAGAAAGTTGAAGCTATGTCAAAGAGTGCTTGAACAGAGATAGATCGGATTGAAAACCTATTGAAAGAAAGAAGGTTAATGAGGAGCTTAGAAAAGGTTGTTGGTGGGAGATTGTACGAAGGAGACCTACGGCTACTCGAAAGGACCATATGATTTATCATATGTTGTCCTCATCATTCAGGTCAATCCTAGTATATAATAAACATGTGAATATGTATATATGTAGTGTAGACTTATGGTGATATTAAGGAGTGCTCGAGTATAAAGTTTTCAAGAATTTCTTAGTAAATTCAAATTTTTTCAAATTATTGTACTCAACACTGTCTTAAATACCCTCATAATTTGAGGGGGGGCATTAAAATGTTCCTTATAGGTAGCATATAACATTTTGTCCCTGAACGGTTAATCAATTGATATCCAAAATATCAAGAGGTTAACATTTTGGATAAGGGGAGAAAATGTAATTAACATGGATCTAATTTGTATTGAAAGTTGTGATCAAATAAAATAGAGTCAATGCACTCCACACTTAGCTTGCATTACGAATACGATGCGCATGTTAAGGGGGAGCTTTTAGTGATGATTAAAAACATTCAAAGTGTAAACCTTTTGATATTTATATCAAACCACTTCCCCTCGAATATTATTTTTACTGATTTTGGTTTAGTGATTGTAGACCTAATTCTCCCAAAAAAACCCGACCAGTACATAATTTAATAGGCGTTATAAGGTGGTAGCGAATAGGTACTTCAATCCCATCTCCATCCCCCAAACCGCCCCCCCCCACCGCACCACCTGTATGTGGATCTACCCCGGGAAATCACTACCGCTTCAGTGTGAAGTCCCTCTAGGTATCGATAAAAGGAGCAAAGTGGCAGAAAAGGCCCACATAATTGACCGGACTGAGAAGGAGCCTAACCACTCACAGGAACAAACAACAACCCCCAAAACAACGGTGTCTAGTTATGAAGTCTTGGTAATGCATTGCAAGGGGTTGAAGAATGAAAAAGAAATGTAAGGTCTAAGGATGTCAAAGAAAGAAGCCCTCCATACACTTAGGCAGAAACTGGGTCAATACATAAACTGTCGGAAACACTAAGGTGTTGTAATGACATGGACCCAGTGACGCTATGCACAACCCTCCCTAGCCACTCAAGGTCTCTCAAAAGACTCTTGTTTCATTTCTCACGGAGATTACACGCATTTCTATCGACTTTCTCACTCCGAGTTAGTTGATATTGAAAAGGTGGCAGTCTGCTCCAGCCTCCGATCACTAAAATCAAAGTGCACTATTGAGTCTAGAGCCAAAAGAGATCATCCATAAATCTCATTAGGACACTTGTCAAATTATGCTTGCTAAGTCACACAATGTGAATTACAAGATATATATTAAGAGTCCTACGCATTATCCTTGTGATTTTGCCAGAACATCTGAGTGATACTTAAGTATTCACAATGAAGATGGAAATCCTGCTTGAGCCAACATCAAACAAGCTCATGGTAGGTAACTTGTGCGATTCTTTATGAATCAAACTTGTGACAACTGGAAAGAAACGATGGTGCGATTCTATAAGAATCAAACTTGTTCCAGGATATGAATTGACGATTGATGATGAATTTTTGAAATGATTAACACTCTCGATGTGTCACAAAATCACTTTAGCAAGTGACACGTTGATTGATTTTCAAATCGATTTTTCTATTTCAATCGGTGAGATAGTAACTCACTGGTTCACTCTTATCGTGTTGTCTGCTTTGAGACGTTCCGATAATGAGAACATGCTGAGTTTGATGAATCTAATGCAAATGTGTTAGAAAGATTCTATACTTTAGCTGGAAATCCTGTCAAGGAGATTCTTCTTAAATTGAATCTACCTGATCACAGGTCGATCCTCATGGATTCGAAGGTTACTCTAACCAAACACGGGCGAATGACAAAGCCATATTCGTCCCCCCTCTTTATTGCTAACTGTTTTAATGCATGATACTTAAAGATGGTGGTGAAGGTACCTGATTCCAGCTGGCTCTTTCCCTCTTTTTTATTTTCCTTTTTTTTTTATCCTTGTATCTCGCTTTAATTTCCCCCTCCAATTTTTACCTTCTTCATTTCCAATTTCACAAGATTTCATAACCAAAATGCTATACCCTGACCGATAAATATAACACATCATGAAAGCTCAAGTACATGTTTCAAGACTTCCGCTACTCTGATACCGTACGTCTTTCTTGAAGTGACGAAGTATTAAAGTCAAAGAATTTCAAAGAAGTTTCCGTCACTCTGATACCGAACGTCTTTCTCGAAGTGACGAAGTGTTAAAGTTAAAGAATTTCAAGAAAGATGCAACATTAAAGCTTTCCAAGTCAACAAATCAAGAATGGTATGAGCATGTCGGTCCAGAAGTCTCAAGATACAAGTTGACAAGTAACAAAGGATGGCGAACAAGTTTATGCTGGGTTGATGATCTCTTAGGGCCTCAAGATAACAGATGCAAACATCATAAAATGTGATTACGTTTCCCTAAGCTCATAACATTGAAGCTCGACATGTATGAATTGCAATATAAATTGCCAACATTGCCCGTGATGATGTTCTAAACCGCAACATCCTATGTCCGACATGGTATACGTTCGTTGTCCGGCATACCGGCATAGTGAGCATGACTCACCTGAACAGGGATGTCAATCCCAGATAGATCTATTTCTAACATTCGCACTCACAACAAGTAATTGGGAGTTCATGATAATGGGCTTAGAGGGTTATCGCTACTTAGGCAAACACGTAATCGTAATGTAAAAAAAATGTCCACTTGCGTCCAATTGTAAAAAATGCAATGTTTCTCACCCCAAAACTTGTAAATCAATATAAATGTAAAACGTGGGGCTATGAACTCACCTTGAGTGAATGAATAATCTAAGTATAACAGAAAATGCGTCACAATAATGACCGAATGCAACCTAATTAAATATAGGCCGTATAAGTACTAAGCACTTTGTTTAACTAATACCATATATAAATCTATATAGCTACATCACCATCTAATTGCATTTATGAAATCATATTTATAAAGTAAAATGTTTATAAATATTTCTTTAGTAAAAACGACGTAACTTTATCATTTTAAGTCCGTTTCTTACGTTTCTTATGCCCACGCTTTCGTATTAAGACGATGTATCAAAATATTACAATTTCAATATTTGAGTCCTTTGGTGAACAGTGATTTTTACTGTTCATGTATTTTTATAAAATTAATCGTCGTAAACTCGTAAATGTTGTATTTTATTCGTTTTAACTCCGTTTTTAGTGATTCTTTCGAGTACGCCTTCGTAATTAAAAGTTCTATCAAATTAATGATGTTTTCAAATTATATATATCTGATGTGAACAGTAACTTTTATAAAATTATTTTTATAAAAGTATTTATTATCGTAAACTTGCGTAATTCATAACTCCTTCGTTATTGATCATAAAATTATGATCCTTAATGTTTTGGAATCCTAAAAATGTGTATTATATGAAAAAAATAATCATTTGTATATATCAGAAGTGGAACTTAAAAAGTTTTTATAAAATTTCTTTTATAAACGCGTTTATTATCGCCTAACTTGTAAATTACGTATATCCTTTGTTATGAATCAATTTTTCGAGTTTCTTACCTTTTTAGAATCCTCATGAGATGTAGTATTTTATAAAAATATAAAATGGATGCTTTATATTTGAATTTCAAACAACCCTTTTTGATCAATTTGGTAAAATGTGTTTAAAAGTTGTTTTTATAACTTTTTAGTTTATCCACTTTGTTACAAGTCCTTTACAACCACTTATACCATGTGTATTATGTACTTAGGGTCCCTAGTTCATCATTTGTCAAAATATTGTCCAAGAATCACAAGATCCATATGTCTAAATATCTATTTGTCCATAATCTTTAATAAGTATACTTTTTAGGTAACTTGTTTATATATACTTTTTATACATAAACCACACATGTACAATAATTATACATCCATTATAACATGATATTAACATCCATATGTCATATGTAAAAGTGTACCTAATCATAAACAAGTATAAAATCCATTTTACAAGTAAATAAGTTCTTATACGGTGATTAACTATACAAACATTATATATGCATAAAATCATGAAAATAAAAAGATTAGGGTTTTTAGGTAACCTTAATATGAAGTAGGATGATGAGAAATATGATCTAAACCCTTGTTTAGCTATTTAACCCAAGTTTACAACACTTGAAAACCCTAAATCCAAGCAAAACCCTAATCTTGAACCTTCTTGCTTTAACACTTGTAAACCCCAAACCAAACCTTCTAAACACCTTAGGTTATCTTAGATATAATGTAGGAATGCTTGTAAATGTTGTAAATGAGTTTTGTATGGTTTGTTTGTGTTATTTAAGTGTGCCAGTTGGTTTGAAATGAAATGTGTGTGTTTACTTACACTAGTACATCCTTTATATACTCATAGGACTAGTCAAAGTTCATATATCAAAGTCTTTAGACATATTGAGGGTGTTAAGGAAAGTCTTGGTAAAAAAGACATAAGGTTTAACTAGTTGGTGTATGTACATATCAAGTTGGAAATTTTTTTGTGCTCCTTATCCCTTGTTCTAGTTGTTGCCGTGGGATATGAGAGACAAAAGGGAGAACAATATGATTTTGATCTTATACAAAATATCTAGTTAATATTGAAGACTTGAAGTTGTAGTTTAAAATATAAAGATATTACTTTGTAAAGTGTATGCATTGGTTTATTTATTTCCTGTAGGATTTGGCTAGGGTGGTAAATGTGGGTGATTTTTATAAAACTTTAGGTATTGGGTATAAAAATGGGTATTTGTTGAAGCGTAGAAAAGTTTTGGTGGTTCCGGGTATGCCTAAACATATTTTATCGCGAAACGTAAACACTTTACGTAACTAATAAAAATAAATTGTACAAAGTTAATAATTATCCTCCAAATAATTATCTAACACTTGCTTGACATAAACATTTAATTGTTTGATGCCCGTTTACGTTGAATGATCATTTTTAGTTTACGCGATTTAACTTAACGATTTTAACTTAAAAGCAAACGCGTACAATACTAAAAATAAATAGTGAATATATTAACGACGTGCAATGACCCTAAAACACGGGGTGTTATAAACTACCCTACCACTTTCCTCTCAACTAGTGCATCCACGTAGCATCAATTCCTCGGTCACCCGGGTGATGAAGTGCTACGCTCTCTTGTCTCTCGTCAGTTTATTTCATGTAATAAAGAAAAGTTGTCACATCTTTGTCATGCGTGCCAGCTTGGCAAACATGTAAAGCTTCCATTTCATTCTTCAGATTCTATTGTTGAACATTGCTTTGACATTATTCATTTCGATTTATAGACATCCCCTATTATTAGTTCTAGTGGTTTTAATTATTATGTCTTATTTCTCGATAATTTTTCTCATTATCTATGGATATATCCCCTCCGTTCTAAATCTGACATGTTTGATAAATGTGTGCATTTTCGCACTTATGTCAAAAATCAATTTAAATGTGAAATAAAAAGCTTATAATGTGATCATGGTGGTGAGTTCGATAATAACCAACTCCACAATCTTTTTGTCAAAAATGGTATTCAATTTCGCTTCTCTTGCCTAAAAACCTCTCAACAAAATGGCAAGGCGAAACGAATGATGCGCACAATCAATAATATCATTCGTACTCTACTATTTCAAGCACATCTTCCCCCCAGTTTTTGGTTCGAAGCTCTTCATATGGCGACGTACCTTCTAAACGTTTTACAATCTACCTCAATTCAAAACGAAGTACCTTTCACACGCCTATTTAACAAACAACCCGATTACTCCTGTTTACGAATATTTGGGTGTCTATGCTACCCTCACCTTCACTTCCCTCACAAACTTGCCTCACGAGCTACTCCATATATATTTTTAGGCTATCCCGCTTACCATTTTGGTTTTTATTGTCTAGACCTCGAAACAAACAAAATCATATTGTCTAGGCACGTCACCTTTGATGAAACCCAATTTCCATATAAGTCCATGACACCATCATCTCCACCCTCGTATCAATTCCTTGAATCTACGCCTTCCTCCTCCTTACTTCACCACACCATACTTGACCCCACAACGCATACCCACAGACCAATTGTCGACCCTTAACCCAACACTCATACTCTACCAATTACCGATCCAACCCAAATTCCTCCTCAACCGACCTAAATTCACCAGGCCCAACTTTCTCCACCAACCAACCCACTAGTCACGAACCACACAACATCCAAACTCAAACCCAAAATAGTCCGCTGCCACCACCCATATTCTATCCACCAAATCCACAAACTAATACTGACCCAGTTAATGAACCACCCCGCACCCATCCTATGATCACACAGTCATAATCAGACATTGTCAAACCCATCGATCGCTTGTCTCTAAATACTTTTTTGATTTCTCCTATTCCTAAAAATTCGTCTGACGCCTTAAAAGATCCCTAGTGGCGTAATGATATGTACGATGAGTATAATGCGTTAGTTAAAAATGTCACTTGGTTACTTGTACTAAGGCCCACACGTGTTAATATGGTTCGCTCTATGTGGTTATTTAAGCATAAGTTTCATGCTGACGGGACTTTGAGTCATTATAAGGCTCGTTTGGTTGCTAACGGTAGTAGTCAGCAACTTGTTGTGGATTTTGATAAGACTTTTAGCTCGGTTGTCAAACCAGCTACTATTTGCACGGTTCTTAGCCTTGATGTGTCTCGTAAGTGGCTGATTCACCAACTTGATGTTAAGAATGCTTTTCTTAATGGTGATTTATCCGAGACTGTCTACATGCATCAGCCACCTGGTTTTGTTGATGCTAGGTTTCCTAACCATGTTTGTCACTTGCAGAGATCTTTATATGGACTAAAACAAGCACCTTGTGCTTAGTTTCAACATTTTTCAAGTTATGCCACATGAGTCGGATTTTATCACAGTCATTACGATTCTTCTCTATTTATTTATAGACAAGTTTCTTAGGTTGCTTATCTTCTTATTTATGCGAATGGCATTATTCTTACAGCTTTATCTCTAGTACTATTAGAACAGATTATAGATTCCTTACATAATGAGTTTGACATGACTGATCTCGAAGCACTTAATTATTTCCTTGGTATTTCCGCGGATCACAATTCTACATGTTTATTTTTGTCTCAAAGGAAGTACGCTCTTCAGCTTCTTGAGCATGCTCACATGATTCATTGTAATCCTTCTCAGACACCCGTTGATACAGAGTCTAAACTGGGTCCGAATGATGTTCTTGTTCAGGATCCCACTTTATATCGTAGTCTTGCAGGGGGGCTACAATACCATACATTTACACGTCCAAATTTGTCTTATGCCGTTCAGCTGGTTTGCCTTTATATGCATGATCCGAGGAAGCCTCACTTTGCTGCTTTCAAGCGTATCTTGTGATATGTTCGAGGGACTTTAGACTTTGGTCTCCAGTTATATGCTTCTGCTACTACTTTTTTGGTTAGTTATACTGACGCTGATTGGGCGGGTTGCCCCTCTACACGCAAGTCTACTTTAGATTATTGTGTTTTTCTGTGTGATAATGTTTTATCTTGGTCAGCTAAATGTCAGCACACCCTCTCTCGCTCTAGTGCCAAAGCTGAATACCGTGGTGTTGCTAACGTTGTCGCAGAGACTGCATGGCTTCGTAATCTACTTAGTGAGTTCCATTCTCCGCTATCGACTACCACTCTTGTTTACCGTGATAATATTAGTGCCGTTTATATGTTTGCCAATCCTATTTAACATCAACGGATGAAACACATTGAGATCGACATTCACTTCGTTCGTGATATGGTTATCGCTCGTCAGGTTAGAGTTCTCCATGTACCTTCTCGCTACCTGTATGCTGATATCCTCACCAAAGGACTTCCTTTGGCTTTGTTTGAAGAATTTCGGTTCAGTTTGAGCATCCATCCTCCTCCCGCTCCAACTGTAAGGGTGTATTAGTCAGCACATATTTTTGGATGATTAGACAATGATTAGTAGGATGATTGGATAACCATTAGCTGTCTAGTCAACATTAGTTGTACATTTATTTTATTAGCTGTATTGTGGTTATTGGGCTCAAGCCTATCTATTTGTATCTATAAATATCTTGTATGTTGGAGAGGAATAATGAAGGAATCAAATTAACCTTCAATATATTATGCTAACATAATTATTCACATCTCAAAATTTTGTTGTTAACGACTTAACCAATCTCCTTTATTATCAGAAGAATTTTTCTTTTATTTATTATTTTTTTAGAAAGGCAATATATATTACTAAATTTATATAAAAGGCAACAATGATCATTAAATGCTACAGGTGCAAAACATTAAATGTGAATGTCGGGTCAACCCGCCAGAACCCGGCCGAAGCTTGGTTAATCCGCTGAAACCCGCTGGCTATCCCGCCCGACCCGAGAATATTAATACTTAAGGCACGTGTCTTCCCTTCACCGATAACCACGATCCGTTAACACGTGTCTCTCCCACCACACAAAACCTCTCAGATCTCCTACGTCTCTCCCACTCTAAAACACACACACAAACCGCCCCTTTTTTGTTACCGGTGGTTTCTTATCGGAAAAAAAAACCACACAAACCAAATGTTTAAAATTTGTTTGGGAACCATTATGATTTTTGCATGCGTGAATAGGTTTATGAGAGGATATATAAGAAGAGATTTATAAATATATTCAATTTTTATGGTTGTTTTTTTGTTGATTTTGGATGTTTGATTTCATTGGCCCTTTAATCTGTGAGCTTATTATAAATTCAAAATGAAAAATTATCTCATAAATTAGGAAATAAGCCTTAAAAACAGGATTATGATATATAAGCCGACTCAAATAAGCCCATCAATCGCAAAATAAGCGGAAAGAACAGTGACTTAGATTGTGGTCATAAGTTGTGTATAAGCATCATAATCCGTGTATAAGCTTATTTTATAAGCACCTATAAACGGTGTCGTTAAGCTGCCGAATATATAAAGTTAAGATTATCCGTATCTTGGCGAGGCAACTTACTATCTTTGCAGCCATGGCAGATTAATCCTCTTTTTTTAATGTCTGCCAAAAGAAAGCGCAACTTGCCATTTAAACGAGGCTGTGATGATTAACTCTTGACAAATGTATAAAATTGAGATTATTCGCATCTTGGTGGGGCAAGTTACTAACTTTGCAGCCATGGCGGATTAATCCGCTTTTTCAATTGTTTATAAATCTAAGCGTTTGATGACGCTGTTGAAATTGTTGTCGCTGTTTTTACTCAAAATTAAGATTTACGGTCCACGGTTGTTTATGGTTTTTGCTTATGCTTCTCCGATGCCACCAATCCTTTTGTTGCCGTTACCCATGGCGAGTAAAAATAGCGATGGGTGTGTGACAATGGTGATAAGCTCCTAAGCTGCAAAATAAGCCATAAGAAAAGCAAGCTAAGCTGTGGTATTAAGTTGTGCATAAGCTATTACCTAATGTTGTAGTAGTTAACTTTTTGATGTTTCTTTCAAGGCGAATTATGCTTGCTATTTGCATTGGCTTTGGTAATCAGGTAATTTACTGCATGCAATTTATACCAAGATGATGATGGTAATATGGAACCTCATTTTTAGTTAGCTCCTGAGGTTGTATGTCTACAACATTGGAACATTGGGGGTGTATTTCTTATTGAGGTACTGATAATTCTCTTTTTATGCCAATCTATGATGTTTAAACTTAAGATAGAAAAAAATTCAATGATTTCACGAGGTTTTGATGATTAATTCAGGACAAATGTACAAAATTACGATTATCTGCGTCTTGGCGGGGCAAATTACTAACTTTGCATGCATTGGCAAATTAATCCGTTTCTTTTGTTTGTTTATAAATCTGAGCCTTTGACAATTTTGTTGACATTGCTGTCGTCGTTTTTGCTTAAAATTAAGATTTACGATTTGAGGTTGTTTATACTTTCCGCCTAATTCGGTATGAGGGTTTCGTCGAGTTTCACGAACTTAAAAGGGTGTTTGGATTGGTCTGTTTTCTGGGCTTATGGACTTTTTGATATCGAAAAACCTCATGCGCCCATGTTCTGGGTAGGCGTATGAGGTTATCAGGTTAAATTTAAGAACTTCAACAATTCATTTGCTGAAAAAGTAAGCTTATGTGCTTTATCTAAGTTTAGATAAGCCTATAAAATAGGCTAATCCAAACACCCTAAAACTAAGGTGAATTTTTTGATGTTTAAACTTGAGATAGAAAATTCAATGATTTCATATGGAAACACGTGATTTGGGCTGTATGTTGTATGAAATAATGGGTCAAGAAAGCCTAGTTTGCCATTTAAACGAGGTTGTGATGATTAATTCCTAACAAATGTACAAAATTTAGATTATCCGCCTCTTGGCAGGGCAAGTTACTAACTTTGTAGCCATGGTGGATTAATTCGCTTTTTCAATTGTTTATAAATCTGATCCTTTGATGATGCTTTTGAAATTGTTGTCGTCGTAAAGCCAAGATTGCCATTTAAAAAGGTTGTGATGATTAACTCTTGATAAATGTATAAAATTGAGATTATCTGCGTCTTGGCGAGGCAAGTTACTAACTTTGCAGCCATGGCGGATTAATCTGCTTTTTCAATTATTTATAAATTTGAGCCTTTGATGACGTTGTTGAAATTATTGTTGTTCTTTTTGCTCAAAATTAAGATTACGGTCCACAGTTTTTTATGCTTTCTGCTTATGCTTCTTCCATACCACGAATCCCTTTGTTTGACTACAGTTTGCCTTGCCAACGCTTGCTTGCTGCTTACCTTGCCGATTATTTTTTGCAGCTTAGCTTGCTTTTCGCTAATAAACGAGGTATGTTCAATGTTAGTAAGATGCATGTTTCTATATCTCAGTGGGGCAAATTTTTAAAAGCGGGTCAATTTTAGCTATAATTAACTGTAAGTGAGGCAAATTTAAAAAAAAAATCAAAAAAGAAATGGATCAACCATGTCGATTGATTTAGAAGTCGCTCTAAAAGTATAATTAGTTGAGATTACTTTTATTTAAAAGCGGGTCATTATCGTAATGATAGCTTTTGTAAACAAAATTGAGATTATTCATGCCTCTTGGTGGGACAAGTTACTAACTTTGCAGCCATGGCGGATTAATCCGCTTTTTCATTTGTTTATAAATCTGACCCTTTGACGATGCTTTTGAAATTATTGTCATCGTAAAGCCAAGGTTTCCATTTAAACGAGGTTGTTATGATTAATTCTTGATAAATGTATAAAATTGAGATTATCCGCGTCTTGGCGGGGCAAGTTACTAACTTTGCGGCCATGGCAGATTAATCCGCTTTGTCAATTGTTTATAAATCTGAACCTTTCATGACGCTGTTGAAATTATTGTCGTTCTTTTTGCTCAAAATTAAGATTTAAGGTCCACAGTTGTTTATGCTTTCTGCTTATGCTTCTTCAATACCACAAATCCTTTTTTTGACTGCATTTTTCCTTGCCGACGCTTACTTGCTGCTTACCTTGCCGATTATTTTTTGCAGCTTAGCTTGCTTTTCGCTAATAAACGAGGTATGTTCAATGTTAGTAAGATGCATGTTTCTATATCTTAGTGGGGCAAATTTTCAAAAGCGGGTCAATTTTGGCTATAGTTAACTGTAAGTGGGGTAAATTTAAAAAAAAAGGCAAAAATGAAATGGAACAACCATGTCGATTGATTTAGAAGTCGTTCTAAAAGTATAATTAGTTTAGATTACTTTTATCTAAAAGCGGGTCATTATCGTAATGATAGCTTTTGTAATGTAATCTCAGTGTGTTAATTATATTAGGGGGAAACGGCCAAAAAATGTTAGCCGGGGTTACCTTTTTCATAATGAGTCATGTTGAATGGGACCACCTCCACCTTAATATTGACCGTCGAATTTACAATACTCAAAATGGGTGAGAGGGTGCTTGGGATTGCATATTTATAGTTGATGTTTATGGTTAATAAGTACATTAAACCCCTAGCCATGTGCTTATTTCCCAAAAAATAAGAAAATAAGTTGAACAAGCACTTGGTAATTAAAACACTTCAAAGTGGTTATTTCTGTAAAGAAAGGAAATAATAAACTTTATATTATACAATCATGTACACCCTCTTGATAAAAAACTCATACACGTAACTATGTTTGTTTTTTAAGGAATTTTGTTTTGTATAGTTTGGTGCATGACTCTTAATTTGACATTATATGGATATGGGAGAAGATGGTGATAAATGTGTTGCTTTTTTTAGAAGAAGATGATACAAACTACGAACAAGAAAGAGAGGTCGTAGATGTTTTCAACAGTTCAATGAATATTATGTTAGTATGGTTCACCATGATTTAAATGTATTTACTCTATATAGAATGTAAATGTTATATTCTTTATATTGTTTCATAACCAAGTAATCTGCTTTTGCTACAGGAACCCGAGCCAAATGAGGAAGCAAATAATAATCCAGATGAAAGGTAAACAATTTTTGAGTGAATTTGAACTTTACAAAAAGAATCTTGCATGTATATAATTTCTCTGCAGGCAGACAAATAAGCAATTGGTATTTTCAGGAATCATTGTAGCGTGGAGGCGATTTTAACCAACCGAATGGTTTTGAACCAAAAGCATACTATGTATGTGCAAAAGAAAAAATGAGCAATTTCGTGTTTCTTAACTTCATATTATATGTTAACTGTGTTAAATTCTGTTTATCCGTGTGACAGTTGTATAAACAACTAGAAGACGTATTTCTTGGCCGTGACACTTCCCCAAAATCAATTTGCTAAGAAACAAAAAGGCAAACTAACCGGGTTAGTAGTTTCGTTGTTTATTTCTACTTTTCAAAGGGGTGGACTGGTGGTAACATTCCATTTAAATGATGTTGCAGGTCTACAGAACTTAATTTCCATAAGCAAGTTGAAACTAAGGACGTTGCTCAAAAAATGATTAAAGAGCTGCATAGCCGTCGTATTTGAGAGCCAATAAGTGCTAGATCAGAAGCTAAAAAAGAAGAAACCCTTAATCGTGAAATTAAGGTAAAATTCATCTTTTTCCCTATTTGAATGTGTCGCTAAAATTAGCCTAGTATGACCTGTTAGGCATCATCTTGAGGATCGAGATTTTTTTTGTTGGGCTACATGTCTCTTGCATACATAATCACATATAAGCTTACCAAAATTTCTTGCAAGCAATTGTTCCACTGGAATGCTCCCTGAGGCTTCAAGAGTGTCCAAACATTTATATATTCTATTTTTGGATAAGCCTAAAAGGCATTTAAAGAACACAACCTTATAGCCACTAATGGCCATGTCGAAACACTCACTAAACCAGATTTCCATTTACTCAGACCTACCCAAGCAGCCCCTTATAAAGTTTCAGCCACTAACGCTTTTGCAATCATATTTGTAGATTTTCAGTTATTGCTTACAGGGAACACAAGACAGGTAAGAAATATTTAAACAATTTTCATTTGCTAATTTTCCATTGTTATTCAAAAGAAACTAAGCCTGTATATTTTCCTGTCATCATGACAGTGGCTCATTGCAGCTGTGTCTTCAAGCAAAGGTGTGGTAACAACAAATGCTAATTGTTTTATAAATACAGCCAAGAGTATGAATCACCGAGGTACACTTTCTGCCCTTTGATCATGTGGATAAAGAACAATGATACTTTATTTCCTCTCTTTCCCTATGCAATTACTAATAATACTTTATTCTGTAATGCTTCCATGAAAATTGTAAGAAAAGACCTTTGACAACATGTTTTGTAAACCGTTATCATTAGTTCTTTTTTATCATCAACATGTAATGATAGAAAAAGGTTTGAAATTAGTGTATGTATGTAAAGTAAAGGCTAATTTAATTATGAAGGGACCAAAAGAAAGATCGAGCATATGGCTGTACAATAAGAATGTGTAAACTATAAAGCCATTTTAAAGTTATATCACTATGATATTGTTGCTTTTTTAGACAGTAGCTAGCAACACTTTCAAGTAGAACATATTCTAAAATTTCGTATGTTTGTAGCTGCAAGTGTTTTACTTAGGTGTGCATCTTTAGAGTTTTTGTTTGAAAATGAAGAATATTTTTGTGGTGAAGTAACTCAAAGGGAAAAAGGCATCAAGGTCACGAAGACAAACAAACACCATTCCAACATATCTTTTGGAGCTTAGCACTTCAAACTTTGACACAACATCAAGCGTACTGCTGAGAGCTACTTCACCACAGCAGGTAAGGGGTGAAAACGGGTTTAGGTAAAATAGGTAATATATTTGTTGTCGGATCAGGTAAGCTGAGTTAAAATAGGTATGCTTACCTTTGTTGGGTATTTGTTTAAGCATATTTTCATGATATGTCTGCTTTCTTAATGTTCAATCAAATACTAAAAAACACGCATAAGGACTATGAGGCTGCTACTAACAAATTAGAAGCTGTGTTACCTAAACTTTTATGAGATATTTATGTTTTAATAACTCGAGTTATGTATGTAACAGATCTTTCTTTCACAATATTTACGTTAATAGTCTTTTTATTTTACTCATTGTTAAAACATCCATCCTTAACGAAAAACTCCGTCTAACACAAATTAACGTGAAACCCCGCGCTCCGCAGCAGAGCGCGGGTTGAAAACCTAGTTAAATAGATAGACTAGCAAGATGCAAGAATTGCTAGAATCAAAAGGATACAAACATAACATCCGAGCAAGCAACACCAACGAACCCACTCGATGACCAACACCTACAACTGGATCAAGGATAGCATAAAGTGAATATCTAACATACCAAGATACAACTTTGACACACCAAACCCACCAAACATAGACACTAAGGGCAAACATCCAATAGAAAGTATGACACGGGTTGAAACCGACCACGACACACGACCTCACACATGAAACATGACCCGTAAGAACCTCAAAGCAAATAGTTCAACACACAATCTAACCAAGTGGTGTTAGTACAAATATCAAAGATGGCACATTGAAGAAATAACCCTATGATGTAAGAATTCTACCTAATGCAAACCCCCTTACTAAATGATTTCCCTGTTTTTTTACCATCGGCTTAAGATACCTCTCACCATCTATATCACCATCTGAATAAGAACGTTTACGTCACCATCTCCATCTTCATCTTGAGGGTAATACCATCTCAAGACTTGAACACCTTATCTCGCAACCTCACCGTCTCCTCCAAAACCTAGACCTCTCATGACTTCACTATTCCCACGACCCTTGCACGACCTCACCACACCGCGGCCAAAACTATGTTATGACCTTACAATAACTACGACCCAAAAACATCATGTGACCTAACCATACACATACTCAGAATCATCTCACGAACTCATCGTACCTACGACCATGAGCTCACCATACCCACGAATCCAAACTATCCTACGACCTCACGAATCACGATACCTATAACCCTTAACCATCTCACAAATAAACCATACACATGACCTGAAACCAACTCGCAAACACACCATACCTAGTTACCCATGACCTCACCATACCCAAAACACAAACCATCTCCTGACCTTAACACATTCACCTCACACATTCACGACCTTAATCACCTCATGACCTTACATCCTCGCCAAGTAACCTTTAAAATATACCCTGAACCATCTTAGGAATTCATCATCTCCTCAAAATGAACTCTCTAAACGACATCATGTTAGGTCTTGATTTAGCTTGAATCATACAATTTTGAACGATATAGAATAGAGAAATTTAAGAGAGGAAGGCAAGTCTTTCACAATTTCTAAATTTTATAACAAAAGTGAAAAGGGAGGGAAAATAAGTTTGTTACAAGCCTTAACCACCTAATGATGATTAGGTTGCTATTTATAAGAGAGGGAGGTTGGCTTCCCTTCCTTTATTTTCCTAATTTTGCAATTCTAGTCCCTAGTCTTTGGATAATATGCTATTTTGCACTTTTAGCATATATCTCCTTATTACAAACTACTTTATTCTTTATAAAATAAAGACTAAACACTAATAATAGATAAAACCACTTAAAGTATCATAATTGACACTTTTATGATCCTAAAATCTCTCCCAAAGGGTCGATTATTCTGGGCGTTCCCTTCTTGGTCCTAGTGGTCTTTCGTTCACGTACATTTCCCAATGTCTCATTTGATCATGATGCTTCAACCATTCTTCAATCTTTTCCTCAAACAACTGCAGGTATTCAACATCTTTATTATTGAGACTTGTAATCACATACCCATGCTTTACATCGTTATTATAGTTCTGTAACCATTCCAAGACTCTTTTTAATATAGCATCACGGAACTTATGAACCTCTTGATGTCTTATCAATCTCTTTTCTTTCTTGATGTTTTTGTACATAATGCCATACACGGGCTCAGAGACGATGAAGAACACCTTGTACTTCTCAATGCATAGGAAAGTAATTGTTGGTGCAGTAAGGTTGACCTTATGTTGATAGCTTTCCATACCTAGCTAGAAATCATTTACTCTTTCCCAGATCACTGTACTCCTAATGAAGACTGACAATGACCACAACAAACTAGTCTCAACATAGTCGTCTACCTTGTTGTTAACAATTAGCAAATACATATCCTTAATATCATTCTTGTTGAGGTTCTTGTAATCTGACTTTGTGATTGACACTATGCTACCATTTGGTCTTCATGCAACAATCTTTGTTATAAACTTGTGCTCATGTCTTAGTTCCCAATAAGTCTTGATGATTTGAAAAATATTTGAATTGGAGTAGACTACTTCCTTTGGCTTTCCGGGCTCTTTTTGTTTCTTGATATAGAAGATCTTTGCATGCGGATTCTTCTAATGTTCGACATTGTATCGAGCATAACGATTAAACTTATTTACACACTTGTCTACCCATCTTGAAGTTCTTTCTTCATTATCATCACCAGGAAAGATAACTGTAGGAAACTTATGAAGAGACATCACAATCATTTTAGGTCGTGATGTGTTATAAAAGCTTTAAATTTATATTACTAGTTTTATCCAATTTCCAACTAACACATGGGTAAAGTATAAACCCCCGTTTATTGTATAGGTTTAGGGTAAGACTAGGTTATTTCACGAGATTGGTAATTCTAAAAAGAGTCGATTATATTACGAAAAGGGTAAATATTATATACTATCATGATCTATAGATTTCAAGGTACTTCAAGATATAAAATGATGTTTGTTTAAGGGTACGAGAACAATTATTGACAAACTTGGATAGATAACGGGTTCAAGAATTAAAGTATAATCAATTAAAGAAATGGGTAGTTTACTAAAACGATTGTATATTTATTATAATCAAAAATCCTTTCGGCCTTTACTTTTGATTACAAAAATGCCTTAAGTTCGATTCAAGTTTGGGAAAATAAGAATATGGACTTTCTTAACCAAGTTCGTTAGACATGAGGTTAAGCGTTAAACCCTTTTACCCTTGGTTAATGATCATTTTGTTAGCCAATCTTTACGAGGCTAGTATCTAGTTGTCATAGACAAACAACTTTGAAATCAAGCATTTAGTCGAAGTCTTTTGACCTATACCCGGACTAGAATGATGATCAAACGAAGATTAATAAGTCCAAGTGTAAAAGCATCAAGTTCATATTGATAGTTTCCAAAATTCACTAGTTTATCCAACTTTAATCTATAACTCTCTCATGATCCCCAAACAAACATGTTAAACTACTCCATATTCATCAATTAAAACACATAACAAGAATGAGCAATTTAGAATTCATAATATAAAAGTAGGGAAACGTGTTTATACCAAACTCAATAACAAAATGGTTCACTACTAGAAGAACTTTCTTTCAAATTGATATTATAACAGCTTGGAATTTCAACTATAATCACTATAACAACTTCTAGCACCACCTTCTAAGATCAAATGGCACTTTCCTTTACTAAAACCTGGAATGTGATGAAGAATAAGGTTTATTCTTCAACAATTCCATAAGAACAACTTCCTAGCTATTAAGAAGTGATTATAGATGTAGTGGGATGAGAAGAATGCTTTAAAGGATGATTTGAGGAGCAATTTTCTTCCTCTATTTATAGGTGAATGCCCATCATTAGTTGGAGAAAATAGGGGAGTGAAAGGTTGCACAATCATTGCAATCATTTATGATTTTGGAGTAACTGTAGGAGAAGTGCGCCGCACAAGGAAAATTGTGCACCACACTTGGTGTTTATTTAAATGGCATTTACTTCGTTGTGAAGTACGCCTCACAAAAAGAATTATGCGCCGTACTTTGGCCTTGTTCATTAATTCTTCATTAGATTCTCTTCTAGATTCTTCATAAAATGACCGCTAGTGCATTGAATGGGATTTCTTTGCACGTTTAGTCCCTTTCTTTACTTTTGGTCCTGAAATGAATATTACACAACAAGCAAGCAACTTTTGCAATATTTCATGCGTTAACATATATATTTAATGTATTTTAAAGGATATTTTATGTATATTTGAAGTGTTATCAAATCCCCCCATACTTAGCTTATCGCTTGCCCTCAAGCAATCAAAGCGGAAGTATTTCATTTTAACAAAACAAATTAATGATCACAAGCATAGATAACGCGACAAAGCAACTCATAATTTTTTATAGGTAAATTTATTTTTCACACTCGCTCAATTTAGTAAAATGGATAGTAAACAGAAGTTACTCATACGCGCAGTCATGAGATGTTTAAATTACCATGGGCTTGTACAAGAAACTAAACTTCACCGACATGGCGTAAGCAACAAACATAAACATCAAAAGAGGTAATTTATTTAATGATATTATTTGTTATTTGTTGAAAAAGGGTTTGTAATAAAATCATAATCCATCTTATCCGTAATACATCCAATTATTCCTTCACATCATTTTCATTTTTTTTATAATGGCTTTATTTTTGCCTTATTTCACTTTATCTTGGGGGAAACTTGCTTTCCCCCATACTTAGGATAAGCACACTACTTCAAACGAACTTAGAAGTTTGCAACCTTCGCACTTCATTTAAACAACAATACTAACATTTACATTCTTCAAATTGTACGGATAAAATTTCAGATAATTTTATTTGAAATCTTTTTGAACAAAATTATTGTTTACTTATATTTATATTTTTATCACCTCTTAATCAGTAAAATGTTTATAACACGTGAACGTGTTCCTACTGTGGTCTCATAAAGATTTCAAGCACAAGTTCTAGAATTAACAAATCACCGGCACACTCATATAATTTTAAATCGATATCAATGCTCCAGAAAAGGTGACAAAACTACACATACACAGCCGTAACGACGGATGAGATATTTGCAATTTCTCACTCCTTAACTCGAAAAATCTAAAGATAAAAATCATCTTAGGCATCAAAGATGGATACCCGAATTCTTAAAATCTAATCCTCAATTTTTTTTTCTGGGTGGTATAAATATGCTGGTAATGTTATCAATCCAGAGTCAGATTTCTTATATGTGATCAATAAAATGTTATTTTTCAAAAAATATTTTCTTCTAACTTCTTTTTAACTTAAACATTTACTTTTCCAGTTTATCTTCCCCCATACTTAATATGTGCATTGTCCTCAATGTGAAAATATTATAGAGAAAGATAAAATAGGAAAGTGAAATAATACTTTTTAATTGATATTCTGAATCTTTGGTTCACATCATTTCGTCATGCGTCCTTCTCTTTTTCTTTTTCCTGTTGCAAATATAAATATTGCGCAAACAAATAATAAAAATAATCCTAAATAATTATTAATAGAAAGTACGATAATATTGTTTTAATGCCAACAGAGGCATTTACACACCATAATAATAATAATAATAATTGTTTTAGAGAAATTATTTTCAGAACATAAGTGACCTAAAACATGCGGTCACAATACCAACTCGTGTCATCTCGACACTACTCATCATCATCATGCTGCTGCTGATACTTTGGTGGCGGAGGTGGGTACTGCTGATAATATTGGTCATACTGTGGCTGAGCATAACCAGGTGAATTGTAGGCTCCCTACAGTGGAACACTATAAACCCCAACCTTATGCTCAAACACTCCCTGGTACCTGTCCTAGTGATATGACTGCCTATACTCCATCCGCTCTATCACCTATTGGCGTATCTCCATCCTACCCATCCTATCATACAAATCCTACATAGATGCTCTCGGAGGTCTAGGAATACCAACTCTAGGTACACCTGGCTGTGGATCCTCGAGAATAAGTTTACCATCAGAATCAACCAAATCTCTAAGTGTAGTTGTATCCAAATCCCTACAATAAATTGAAGCACTTAAACTCTTTACCACATCCTCTGTCAACACCCTGCACTTCCTAGCAATCTTTGAGATGAACTGTCCACAGCAAATTCGACTTTATTTTTGAGTGCCAGCTCCTTTCCTCTTCATCCATCTTGCAATCAACCAAATTACATTTGCATACCCATTTTGGTGTCTAGCATCAAACATACTAAAGAGCCAAAAATCATTTTTCTGAACCTTATCATACCCAGTTGTCCTCCAACACAAACCATAAGTGATCATCTTGTGAATTACCCTCAAAATTGGTTTATTGATAGTAGAAGTGTGACTCCTAGATAAACTAAGGTTTTCCTCTCGACTAATGCTTAACCAATAATCTTGAGCGTTAAAATGCTCATCACTACGCAAACCTCCTTTAAAGTAAACATTAAAACCTTCCTCCTCAAGCTCAACTGATTGATATAGTCCCAACCTTCGAGTAAACTCCAACAAGGTTAAACTATAAGCACGTCCACCAAGTCTAAACTTGACGATCTTCTTGGTTTTTAATTCATCGTCAGCACAAACTTTATCAAATTCATAAGTTGAATAAAACTCGTGGCAAAGCTCTGCATAAATTGGTTCATTGATATTAAAAGCTCTCATTCAAGCCACCGAAGTAAATATCTCTTCATCCGATCCAGCTTCACGCAACCTAATTCTCAATATGTCATCAATTTCTCCATCACAACCCATTCTAGACTTTGCATCTTTGTTACATCCTTCCCATAGCAAGAACTCATGATGGACTTGTGGAAGCAACACCTCTTCTACAGTTTCATGTTGATGCGTAATTTCTTTTAAATAAAACTACGTTAGGTTTTACATTTATAAAACCCTAACTACCTTAACTATTCCTACGCACTAAAGAGCAGTGTACCCTATCATTTATAGTGTAGTGATTGGTAAGTATGGGTGTCGACCCAAAGAACGGTTTGTGTCACTAATTGTCTAATTGATTTTATTAATCTACCTAAGAATGTAGGAAAGAAAGCATGTTTGAATAATTGAGATTATTATGGAGTTGTTTTGGTGGTAAGCCTAGTTGGTCAAAAAGGGATTAGGAAGAGTGATGAACAACTTAGAAAGGAAGAACACAATTAATTACTATGATCTCTAGTGCAATGTCTTGTCACAATCTTAAAATTCCTCGTATGGTTAAATGTTAACCCAACCGCGACTCGAATGCTGGTCGCGCCTTCTACCAGAGTGATTGAACAAAGGTAAAAGCTTACTTCTTTAAGAGAGTAAGGGCCGAAGCTGAATTAACACTTAATTTTATTTTAACTTATAAGATACTCTTTATTCTAAAGGGTGGTCTCCTCATTAGCTCGTTCTCCTAACCATGAATTAATGCTAAGGGTTCTTCGTTGTCAAACAATTATGAGTATTGGTCACTCTATTATACTTAATTGCGCGCACAAGGATTAAGATACCTTTTACTTACTTTTAGTGCACGCTCAACCTTATATCAAAACCTAACTGGGAGTCCAAGGATCTCAAAGTGCACTATATAAATTAATAAAGAAAACGATAAAACAACGAGATCATAACATAATAATCATAAGATAATTAAAATAACTAAAAGCCAAGAATAAATAATAAAGCACAAAAAATAACGTAACAACAATAAATTAAACCGCATGATCTGCTTAATCAAAATAATAATAGAATTAAATTGACCATAATAAATTGAAGTATTATTACAAATTGTGCTGAATTAATGCTCTCGAACCCCTAGTTAAATGCCATGGCAAACCCCGAAGGGTTTGCCCTATACTGCCACTCGTACTCCTTTATCTCCTTTTCTTATATTACGGCTAAACCACCACCGAATGTGTTGTGTCAGAAGGTATGAATTTCATCTCTATTTATAATAATTAGACTTTGATCACTTGGCAAGATTGGTCCTTGGAGTTTAATAATGAAACATTGTATAACATTCACACAATATTAGTCCGTGTGATTTTATAGCGTAACCAAATACATGGTTACGCCGTAACATCTTCTAAACTTCCAATTCGGCATCATTAATAATTAAAAATATAGTACCCCTACTAAATAATATAGTAGTGGTACTATTCTTCATTTGACCTGTAGGCTACATCTTGTAGAAATATAGTAGCCTTCCATAATATTTTAGTACCTCTACTAAATAAATTAGTATTGGTACTAAATTTTCTCTTTTTAGCTATTTTCTGTTCCATTGCCTTAATTTACCTGAATTCACAAAATAATTAAAATAAATATCGAATTCATATAAAAGTGATATAAAGCAAGCAATAAACGCGAGAATTTGAGATGAAAAAGTATTAAATATTTGATGTTATTACATGTTGTCTAGAGCTTTTGGATCTTGATGATCCGGCCTCATCATCGTTTGTTCCCATAGTCTACACATAAAAAACAATCAACAATAAAGTATATAGTTATGTTAGAAATGAATTGGTATAAATGGGCATGGTTTTGATGGTGTTTAAAACATTCAGTTACATTCTGATATTAAATGTGCGGCGCACTTCCCTGAAGTGCGACGTACTTCCTGGAAATTGGGAAAAGTGTGGCGGTTTTAGGACAAAACCAGCGTACTTTCTGGGCTGATGAAATTTATTTATGATCTTCAAACAATTTATTTTTAAATGTAAATTCATAATATAAACAGTGTTTTTTAGATTAATCATTATCAAGCATGCATGCATCAAATAACTTCTAAATATCCTAATTCAAATGGTTAATTGTTCATACGAAACATGGATTTAAATTTTCCTAATCTAATTATTATAAACCCTAAATAACAAGAAATTAAAACAAATTGATAATAAACAAGTTAAGGAATGATATAAACATACCCTAGGCATGATTAAAAACTTAGTAGATTGATATTTGAAAACTTTTTTCTTTGTTTTTGTGAGAACCCCCTGAATTTAAGCTAAAACTCTTGAAGATAACTAGCAAACAGGTAATAATAAGCACTAAAAAGCAAAGGACAAAGAGAGATAAGCACTTTTAATAAGCTAATAAGCAAACAGTTAAATTAAGCTGAAAAATTAAATATAAAGCATACCTGAACTCTTTGCTCAAAACAAGAGTTAAATCAACCTAAATAAGCTCTAATTCCTACCCTAGCTTATAAATAAGCTAAACTAAGCAATCCCAATGAGCCATCCAATATTGCTCATTCATCCAATGCTTGATCCAACAGTAACTTTTTCTTTTTCCTTTTTCAATTTTTTCTTAAACCTTTGTATAAAAGTGTTAAACACAGATTATATGATATAAAAAAAATTGCAAGTACATATAACGCCACAAATATTAAAAGCAAACTGAATTTTCATTAATCTTTTTAAAACAGAAATACATAAAAGTTGCACTAAACACTTAAAAGAAAATTATAAGAAAACTAACTTAAAAACTAACTCTTACTAAAAACTAACACACTCATGCCACAATGGCTTACATTGCTTAAATAGGAAAAAACGAGCTAGGGTTTGCACTTTGTCTTCTTGTCTTCTTCCTGGTGTGTTTCTTTGTAGACACACAAATGAATGTGTTTTGTTGTGAAGTGATAACAAAGACAAATCTAGGGCCCTTCATTCACCATGGTGCCCAAGTCGAACTAATATCAACCACTTTAAGATTTTGAGGGATTTTGATTGCAACAATGTGCAAAGTCCATGTGGTTGTGGGGTTAAGGATTGTGAAGTTTTTGGAGTATTGTGGGAGGTCAACGAGGTGACAGAGGTGGGGTTATGGAGTTGGCGGGAAATAGTGGAAAGAATATACCTGATTCCGAATTTGGGTGATTGATTGGGGGTTTGGCAAAGTATGGTCCCACCAATGTGGTTAAGGGTGTTGCAGTTACACGTTCACCCTTGTGGTTATGGAAGTTTGGGTTGTTGGCAGTTTCAACCCCCCCAAGGGTTATATAAGATATTACACCACAAGTTCCCCCTTTGGGTATAACTTGGCTATTTGGCAGACTTAACCCATGTGGTTTAAGTCTTTGGGTATATTGGCAGTTTGGGCCTCTCACAAATTTTTTCTTCTTTACCCTCTTTAAATAATTTAGGATTTGGCAATGTTAAATTCCCTAAACTTATTTTCTTCACTTGTTGAACTTTCCTGGATTAGACGTGGTTGACTTGGGTTGACTTTTTTGAACACTAATGGGCTTGTGACTATGACTGTGTCTTTTCCATCTTTCCATTTCCGGTCCGGTTTTGTCGTTTTGGGCATCGTTTTCGTCCTTTTCTTAGATATCCGTTTCCTGCACAACACAATTAGCAAAAACAAGCATATTTTTGGCATTTTAAGTCCGTTTTTGGTTATTTTAGCTTGTTTTTAAAGGTAAAAGGTATGTGTAATTAAACACATACCAGAGTTCCATCTCCTTTCTTCTTCATCCATCTTGCAATCATCCCTAGCTCCAATCGCAAACACATTTTGGGTGCTAGCATCAAACATACTCAAGAGCTCCAAATCATTCTTCTGAACCTTGTTCATAACCCAATCGTCCTCGTTACCAAACCAACAGTAATCATCTTGTGAACACCCTCAAAATTTGGTTTCTTAAATAGTAGAAGTGTGACTGCCTAGATACCCAAGGTTTCCTCTCGACTAATGCTTAAAAACAATAACCTTAGCGTTAAAATGCTCATCACTAAATGCAAACCCTTCAAAGTAAACAATAAAACATTCCCTCCTCAAGCTCAACCGCTTGGTATAGTCCCAACCTTCGAGCAAAAACGCCAACAGGTAAACTATGAGCACAGTCCACCCACAAGTCTAAACTTGATGATCTTCTTGGTTTTGTAACTCATCATCAGCACAAACTTCATCAAATTCATAAGTAGAATAAAACTCATGGTAAAGCTCTACATAAATGGGCTCAGTATATTAAAAGCTCTAATCCAAGATACCAAAGTAAATATCTCTTCATCCGATCCAGCTTCACGCAACCTAATTCTTAACATGTCATTAATTTCTCCATCACAATTCTGTTCAGCACATCCCAGTTCACGACACAAGGTGAGTAAATGTGTCTAGGAAGCAATTGGGCCAATCTAGTGTTGTACCTAGACTTTGTTATGTCTGTTACATCCTCCCTAACAAGAACTCAGGTGAACTTGTAATCAATTACCTCGTCCACGTTTTTCATGCGTCTATAGCGATTGGATCGAGATGATCCGGGGCTCATCATCGTGTTTTCCCAAGACCACACATAAAAAACAATTCAACATAAAGTTATAGTTATGTTAGAAGTTATTTGGTATAAATGGTCAAGGTTTTGATGGTTTTTGAAACATTATGTTTACATTCTGAGGTAAAATGTGTGACGCACTTCCCTGAAGTGCGGCATACTTCCTGAAAAATAGGAAAAGTGCGGCGGTTTTGGAACAAAACCGGCGTACTTCCTGGACTGATGAAAAATTTTATGATCTTTAAACAATTTATTTTCAAATGTAAATTCATAATATGAACAGTGTTTTTTAGATTAATCATTATCAAGCAATCATCATCAAAATAAACAATTCTAAATATCCTAATTTAAAGGGTTAATTGTTCATATGAAACGCGGATTTAAATTTCCCTAATCTAATTATTATAAACCCTAATGACAAGAAATTAAAACAAATTGATAATAAACAAGTTAAGGAATGATATAAACATACCCTAGGCATGATTAAAAACTTGGTAGATTGATCTTTGAAAACTTTTTCTTTGTTTTTGTGAGAACCCCCGGCAGTTTTGGTGAGTGTGTGAATGTTTTTTTTATAATGGGTTAAGCAATTAAAACAAATTGATAATAAACAAGTTAAGGAATGATATAAACATATCCTAGGCATGATTAAAAACTTAGTAGATTTATTTTTGAAAACTTTTGTCTTTGTTTTTGTGAGAACCCCGACGGTTTTGGTGAGTGTGTGTGTATTTATAATGGGTTAAAAATCATGTTTGGCAAGTTTTATCTATGATAACCGTTCAAAAGTGCGGCGCACTTCCCATAAGTGCGGCGCACTTTTCCCTTTTTTTATATATATTATATATTTTTATATATATTTTTACAAACTTATATTGCACACTACATAATTTAACATAATTTCAATCTATCATATACTTGATATTAATAATTATCACATATCGGATTAATATCCGTACATCAAATGTAATCCATTATGGATTTCTACAAATGATTTTATTTTTAAAACATAATATAAAAAGTAAAAACGAGAGTATATAGCTACTCCTTTATTCCAACTTGTTCTATTTCTTCATTCCATAAACTAGTTGGGTGACATGATGTCACTCAACTTGTGGTATTTTGATAACTTCCTATCAGTTTTCTTCATTGTGAATCCCTGTAGATAAATATTTCCGTATGGATTAGTTAACCTTATCTCAGTTCGCCATTGCCCTGTCACTTCTCTTCTTTAGTATACGAACCCTTATAATCATGCTTCTAATTAATACTTTTTAATGGTACTGGTAATGAACCATGAAAACTGACCGCCTTCTTCTAAACGCTAATTTTTTGGAATGGGTTAGTTACGGTTTGTATAGCTAACGATTACTCATCTGGATCGTTACAGTTCAAGTACGGTGCAGGCTTTGGTCCATATACCGGTGCTCCAAACTTATTCCTTTTTATCTGGTAATCTTCCTCGTCATCACTATCACTTTTTGCGTTTCTCATAACATCAGATCTTGCAGCATGGAAGGTTTGGTGACAAAACCCATCAAAGGTTGAGAAAAGTCTCTCTGAAGTATTGACTATACAGCTAATCGTACGCAGGAATCCACGACCAATAACTATTGGTGAATCACGATCAATCAGAATATCCAGGATTAGAAACTTAGCAATCAAGGTTGTGACCCCTAGTTGACAAAGAACATTTGTGAGTATCCCTATAACTTCTACCTGAGTGTGATTTATCATCGTGATTCCTCTCTCCACCTTCTTCATATCTTCTCTTCCTAGCTGTTCATAAATCCAGTAAGGCATGGTATTTATATCCAACCCAGTATCTGCTAACGCATTTTTGTTAACATGTCCCTCCAGTCTAATGGGAAATATGAATGCTCCGGGGTCATCTTTTTTTTAACGTCGAACCCTTAATCCTTTTTATTGCTTCCTCTCCTTCTTTTACAATCTTTCCATCTAACTCCACCTTGTCTTTCTAAACTTCATCGAGAATTTTCTTGTATTTATCGTGATAAGCCATTGTCTTGATTACAGACCTTTCTTCATCTAAAAAAGCAAACTTTTTGCTCATTCTGATTGCTAATGCTTCTTTTGCTGCTTCTTCTTGAGTTAAATGACCACCAGTTGATGAACATGTTCCTATATCTTGATAGAAAAAGTTATGGTTTTCCATTGCCCGCTTCTTATTACGGCTACTCTTATACGAATGACAAAAGTCCTTCTTCTCCCAACAGTGGTACATCATCTATGTTAAAATCAAGTAGATTGTCCCAATCATTCAAACTCTTCTCTTCTTCTTCAATGTCTTCCAAAAATAGATCAATGTCAGGGTATATTATGTAACACCTCCAAATTTGGTCACAACAGAATTATGTCCGAGAGCGTTACTTCATAAGTACATTGCATAAGCTATAAGAGAACGACCTCTAAATGAGTCTTTTGAAAAGTAATCTCGTTGTTTTAATTGAAATTGAACTTGTTATAACACTTATCCCTTGTTTACATCACAATGAAAATCTTAAAAGTAATACAACGAGATTTGTTTGTAGAAACCCATATACGAAAGATTTGTAAAGAGTATATGACCATTTCAATTGTTATAATAGTCACTAAAAATGTATGCATGAATATTGAAATCAAAGATATGTATGACTAATGTATCCCATACGATAGTCACAAAAGTTAAGTATAGTCTGAACAAAGAGTTTGTAAAGTATGCATGGCCATTGTATCCAATACAATAGTCACCATGTGTGATTTCGATTTCACCCCTAAGTTCATGAAACAGCGACGCAGACTTATATGTATGCCACTTTATTCAAGGCATAGTAAGAGTTCATAAGTATGTAGTTATTGGCCCTGTAAACACCAATCCAGTCATGCTTCGACATGGTATAACGTTCATTTCCAGTGATAGCTAATCACCCAAATGGGGATTGTCAATCCCGAATAGATCTATCTTATAACATTTGCGCTTACCCTCCGAGTAATTAACAGTTCATGCAACTTAAGCTAATCCGTAATTATTTTAATGAAAGTAAAGTTGTTGCGTCCATAAGTGTAAACGAGTATTGTATCTTACCGTGAGATATGAAAATGAGTGTATAACATATATTTAACGAGTTTGTAATGAGTATGTAAACAGTTTTGTCAATGTGTATGTAAACGAGTGTGTAACCAAGTTACAAAATCAAGTATGTAAAAGAGATTGTAAATAAATATGTAAACAAGTTGTAACGAGCATGTATTCTCCCCTGAGATTTGTAAAGTAAATGTAAAACAAGCGAAAGAGGGGCTACAAACTCACCTTGAGTGAATGAATCAACAATGTAGATCACAGAATGAAAATGCGTCACATAAACGTCCGAATGCAACCTAATTAATTTTAGGTCGTATGAATACTAATTACTTTGAATAACTAATACTGAATACAATTCTATATAGCTACATCACCATCTAATTGTATTTGTGAAATAATATTTAAATTGCATTTGTTAAATAATAACCATGTATTTGTACTCGTATAATTGTATAAATAATTCAATCGCCTTCGTATTTATAAAGTTTAAAACATGTATAAATATTATTTAAGTGATTCTAAAATGTTTCGCAATTTTTTTTTATTAAAAACGAACCAACACTATTCACGTCAGGAAATAGTGCACAAGTATAAAATAGTGTGTATCTTTCTCGTTTTAAGTCCGTTTTATACGTTCTTTATGTCCACGCTTTTGTATTAAGAATATTTATCAAAATACTAAATTTATACTTTTGAGTCCTCTGGTGAACAATACTTTTATTGTTCATGTATATTTTATAAAACTATTTTTATAAAATTAATCGTCATAACCTCGTAAAAGTCATATCTTATTCGTTTTGACTCTGACTTTAGTGATTCTTTCGAGCACGTCTTCGTAATTAAAAGTTCTATCTAACTAAGATATTTTCTAAAAAGTTTCTGCAATGAATAGTAATTTGTTTTTATAAATTTATTTTTATAAAAGTATTTATTATCGTAAACTTGCAAATGGCGTATCTTCTTCGTTATAGCTCGAATTTTCGAGTTCTCTATATGCCTACGATCGTTGCAACTTCTAGTATTTTATAAAAATATAAAATAAATACTTTATTTTCGTGATTAAAATAGTAAGTTTTAATATTGTAGTTAAAATGTGTTTAAAACTTGTTTTATAAGTTTTTAGCTTAGTTGGTTTGCTACAATTCCTCTACCACATTTTATACTATAAGTCTCATATACTTTAGGTCCTTTAGTCCATCATTTGTCCAAGAATATCAAGTGCCTACATTTATTTATTCATAAACTTCAATAAATAAACTTTTAAACAATTATTTTATATATACTTTTATAAATTGATCCACACTTGTATAATGTATATACTTCTATTACCATCATTCCAACATGTTTTTAATATCAATATAACATATAAAAAAGTATATCAAACCATGATCAAAAGTAAAAATCCATTTTACATGTTAATATGTTTCCTAGATGGTTATTTACTATATAAACATTATATACACATAAAATCACAAATGTAAAGAGTGTAGGGTTTTTAGATGACCTTTGGATGAAGTATGATGAAGAGAAACAAATTTTAAACCCTAGTTTAGAATCAAAACCTAAGCTTCCAAGACTAGAAAACCCTAATTTCCAAGAAAACCCTAATCTTGCACTTTCTTTGATTAACCCTTTTAAACACTAAACCAAGCTTCCAATACACCTTAGATATGTTTAATAATGAACCTTGAACACTTAGATTACTTGTAAAATCAAAAATGTGAAATGTATATGGGTGTTTGATTTGAGCCGTAGGCTAGGGGTGTTTGTGGAGAGAGTTTGTGTGATATTTTGCTAGTGAAATGGTAAGTGTATGAATACATGGAATATGAGGCCTTTTATAGCAAGATTTAACTAGCTATGGTCAACTTAACTTAATCATGGTTAGGAAATGAAGTGACCAATGTGTAAGAAACTCATAGGAGGGGAGATGGAGTTGTAAGTGATTAGAGTGGGTTGAAAACTTGGTGTAAGAACTAGTTGGTGAATGTTGCTTGTAAATCTATACAACACATGTTAATTGCAAAGTCAAAACTAAAATATCTCTTATGTTTTCTATCTATATGTCCGGTTATGTATGTATATATATGATAATATATATAATTTTTGGATATTGGGTAAAATTGTGGGTATTTGGTTGAGTATAGATAGGTATTGGTGCTTCTGGGTATGCCTAAATGTATTTTATTATGAAACGTAAACGTTTTACGTAACCAATAAAAATAAAATATAATAAGTTAATTATTACTTTCGTAAAAATAATATAATGCTTGCTTGACGTAAACTTTAATTTGTTTGGTGCCCGTTTACGTTGATTGTTGATTTTTAGTTTACACGATTTAACTTAACGATAAAAATTAAAGTAAACGCGTAGAAGTTTTAAAATAATTAGTTAAATATTTATTGACGTAACAAGATGTGAAAAATGTGAATTGTTACATATTGTGATAGTTCCAGCCCCGAAATCAGTAATTGTCTTGGTCATGCATAAGAATGGTCTTCTGAAAATCACCCCAGGTTCAACATCATCTTCTTCTGGATTGCTAATGAATTTCACAAAGTAAATTTCACCTCTGAGTGCAACAATGAGTTCCTTCTTAACTACTTTGTTTTCTCTTTTAACTTCATGTTCTAAGCATAACTTTACTGCATATTCGTTTGAGATCATGTTCTCATCTACTCCGAGATTAATCTCTCCATCATAAGCTTCCAGCCCATTGACAAAACAAGGAGCCACGAATCTATCGCTAACTTCTTCGGTCTCCATTTGGTGAAAAACCATAGCCTTTGTTTCTTTTTGAACCAATTAAAGCATTATATGTGTATGTCTACTATCCCCTCTACTTTGAGTTCGATAGTGGCATTCCTTGATCTGCTGGCTTCCAAAAAGTCTGTTAGAGTTATTATCGTTAAACAGGTGCTTGCGGCCTCTTGCTATTTCATATGGCAGGAGCGAAATAACAAGTTGTTCGCTCAACAAAGACGTTCTCCGAATCAGGTTTTTGATGCTATTATATCTACGGTTCGTTTAAAGCTTCTTTCTTGTAGATTTAAGAAGACGACGAATGTTGAGCGCTTTCTTCAAATTTGGAAGATTCCCAATTCTCTGATTATCCCTCATGTATAGTGATTATTTATTATGTAAGGGTTGGTTGTGGGCTGATTTTGAGTCAGTTAATCATCAAGGTGCTTATTGCACCTTGAAGTGGTTTTTTCCCATTGGAGTCATAGGTAAACATGCCTAAACGTATTTTATCGCGAAACGTAAACACTTTACGTAACCAATAAAAATAAAATGTGCAAAGATAATTATTATACTCCAAATAATTATTTAACACTTGCTTGACGTAAACATTTAATTGTTTGATGTCCGTTTACATTGAATGGTCATTTTTTTGTTCACGCGATTTAATTTAACACTTTAAAATTAAAAGCAAACGTGTACAAGACTAAAAATAAATAGTGAAATAATAGACATCGTAAATGACCCTAAAAAACAAGGTGTTATAGTCTTCCCCCGTTAAATGAGCCTTGTCCTCAAGGCTTACGATGCGGCACTTGACGACTGTGCGGTTTTTGTAAAGAGGTGTGGATATTTCTTCCTGAATTGGTCTTCACGTTCCCATGTGAACTCAGGACCTCTCCTAAAGTCCCATCGAACCTTGACAATTATGATACGGCTTTGCTTCAACCATTTTACTTCTCGATCCATGATTTCTATGGGTTCTTCCACAAAATGAAGCTTGTCATCAATGTGGTGTCCATTCAACGGAACGGCTAATGGTTCGTTGGCATAACACTTCTTCAAGTTGGATACATGAAATGTATTGTGAACCCTGCTCAACTCTTGAGGCAGCTCAAGATTGTAAGCAATGGCTCCAACCTTAGCCAACACCTAGAAAGGTCCAACATATCTGGGGTTTAACTTCCCCCTTTTTCCAAAATGTACTACCCCTTTCCAAGGTGAAAGCTTAAGCATCACTCTATCTCCAACTTCTCCTTCGGTATATCTTTCCTGATCATACCTCCTACATCTTCGTGTTTGAGATTCTCTGGTTTCTGTTCTCCAGTCTGAGCATTCAAGATTTGTTTAGGAAGATCCAAGCCAATAGTCATAACTAAGACTCAAACTCTTAATGGTTTAATCCGCTCTTTCATGCTCAAAGCATCAGTAACAACATTTGCTTTTCTCGGATGATAACGAATTTATGTCTATGGTGATGTCGTAACTACTAAGCTCCATGGTATTAAGTAGACGTTGTAAATGGTGTATTGGTATATTCCTTAAATGACGAGTAAACTTGTTAGTGGATCGTCCTAGGGTGACTAGGGATGCGTCTTGACTTTTGGACATGGGATTTTGTATACAATGATGTCGACCTTATATTATAAGGTGGTATAAGAGTTTACTTAGTTATTATAATTGTTAGTTTGGTTCCTCGTGATAGATACCTTTTATGAATACGCCCACAAAACTTGATAGAAAATTGTTTCTTAACAAGAAGTTTTAAGGTGACTACT
>BQNB010048761.1:0-42398 GCA_026074375.1 Tanacetum coccineum
TGAAAGTAAAGTTTTTAAAATGTAGAACGAACATGTAAACTATTCAACCCCCCCCCCCCCCTTTTAGTTTCCACAGTGAGGTCTCTAAAATACTTATGGTGAAGTCTAAATCTATAGTAAAGATCAATATCGTCTGGTTAGCTCTCTTATAAATTTGACTTAGGTAAGATAAAATTTTGGATTTAATAAAAAAGAACAAGCAGACCAACATCACGCTTGATAAATTTAGGTAAGATATAGATTTGAATTTCATTTTTTAATGTATATAGTTTAAAGATTAATTAAATTAGACCTAGGGTTGTAGACAAATAGATACTAGGGTAAGGTTCAATCGAATTCATTCATATCATTATCATTAACTGTACGTGCCCATGTAAAATTGAATTAGTGACCTTCCATTAGCATATCTTTATAAAGCCAAACACTACCGATTATGTAAATTTGTTAACCATTGGTATGTGCTTAATTACACATACCATTTTCCATTAAAACCGAACTTAAATGACCAAAAACGTACCAAAAATACATTGTATTTGTATGTTTTGCATTTGTATTGTGCAGGTAACAAATATCTAAGAAAAGGACAAAAACGAAGCCAAAAATGACAAAACCGATCACGAGAACGGAAAGAGCGTGAATGAAAAGTCAAATCAAAGCCAAAAGTCAAAAAGTCAAAGTCAAAAAGTCAACCAAAGTCAACCCCGACAAAGTCAAAGTCAAAGGCGGAGCCGTAAATGAAAAAAAATACTTAATGGGCCCACCCGTACCCATCTAATGGGCCGGGTCAGCCCATTAAGGTATTTTATGAAGACCTTATAAGCCTTTTTCACTAAAAAGGCCCAAAATCCTTATTTTATATTCGGCCCAACATAAAAGCCCAAAGCCCAACAAGGCCCCAAAACCAAACCCATCAAACCCTTATAACATCCGTGTTAGCCCAACCCTTTTAACCTTTACACCGTTAGTCCTTAAGGACTAACGTGCAAACATTTTACGAAACAAAAAGGACCAAAGAGTGCACCCACAAGGACTGTGGTTGTAATAACATATTACACATTGAGGGACTAAACTTCCAAACAACCAAACACTCACCCTGTTCCAAATCAAACAACTATACAACTTCCTCACTACCCCCAAAAATGCTCCAGGAAATATTCCCCTTATCTTCTCCACTTTGGTCGACCAACACCTCTACACACCGACACAACCTTATCCTACACACAAACCAACAAAATGACACATGGAAATCCCTTAGCATTTCCATATCGTCCAGGATTGAAGATAAAAGATCAAGGGTAGAGGATCATAGACTTTGGGCTCCAAGGTGATTTGGATGGTCAAGATTTACTTTTGAAGGCTCTCACAGACAACAAGCACACCCCATAGCTCTCACAAGAAAGCACGACATCTGAGAACTTTCATTGTAGCTTATTATAAATATGGTTCATTGTAAGAGCCTTGGAGGGCACCTATTTTTTTTTATCTTTTTTCAGCTTATATTAGTTTAGTTTTAGCTTATTGTAATTTCTTTTTAACCTTGTACTAAGATTTAAAGTTTAATGAAAGTTAAGTTTTTATGAAATTCTTGTTTTTAAGTTAAAGTGTTTTATCATTTAAAACTGTTTTATAAGATCACAAAAGTTTTTTTAACTTGTATTTAAGTTGTTTGGTTAAACTATTCAAGCTTTTCCATAGCTTGAAGTGCTTAAGCCTATTTTACCAAAAACCATTCAAAAAGCTCAAATGGATGATAAGCCAAAAAGGGAAAGGCTTATTGCTGTCACTAGCTTGTCTTTTGACAAGCTAGAGCTTGTAGATTACCTTATTTATAAGCTTGTTTACCCTGTTTTTAGCAAGGGCTTTTGTAAGTTCCAAATTTTCATTTTTAGCTTATTTACTATTTAACTGCTTATTTTTGCTTATTTACTCTTTGTTGTTGCTTATTGCTGCTTATTCATGTTATTGAATGCTTTTGTATGCCTGCTTATAGCTTAGAAATCATTTGTTCTAGTTTTCTTAAAATGTGTCTTAAGTAGCTTAAAAGTAGCATAATCTGTTTTTGCTTATTTAAATGCTTATTGGTTGATGAAACTTGCTTAATAGTGATAGTATAACTTATTGGATATCTGGTCTTTGCAAGATTTTAGCTTAAATACTCTTAATCAGTTTAAAAATGCTAAAAAGATTGTTTAAAGGGGTGCTTGGTTTAACTGTTTTAATGGATGAAAATGGGTCAAAAAATGCATTGTAACACTTGGGTCACTTTAGTTTAACTTACACTCATCCTAAAATCCAGTAGTTAGAAGTTTTTAAGAGTTAAATTTCAAAATCCTAGTTTATATAAGCAGTTGTTTGAATCTGTTAGAATTTTATTGGAAAAATCAGTTCATATGATTTGGTTTGTGCTTATTGAGTTTTTGTGTTTATTTGAGTCTTAAAACAAGTTAGAAATTTAGTCAAATAGGTCTGCATTGTTGGTTTGTATTTTGCCAAAATCTGTCAATATTTAATTAAATGTTGAAAAAAGAAGAAAATGTTTTTTCAATTGCTTTTTTTGGCTTATGCTTTATTTCAAAATGGTTTTTGAATGTGGATACTTGTTCTTTGAGGTCTAATCTAGATCTGTTTTGAGGTTTTAAGATCATAAGGTTCTGTTTGTTTGCTTAGTTTTAAGCTCAAAAGTTAGGTTTTGTTAAGATTGCAAAAAATCTTCTAAGTGTTGAATCTGTGTGAAACACCTTTTTCATTAAGCTTTTTAAGTCCTTATTTGAATTTCAAACTCATTTTTTTTGTTGCTTATTGTAGCTTTTTGGCCAAGCTTTTTAGTGGTATAAGTTGCTAAGCCATAAGGATCTGTTTTCTAGCTTAAAATAAGCTAGAAAAGTCCCCTTTGGATGTTTGCTTAATAGTTGTGAGCCAAAAAGCTCATTTTCTTATTTAAGCTTATTTGCTTATTGCTTATTGCTTTTGCTTATTTTAGGTTTAGTATAGCTTATTAGGTTAGCTTATTTCCTTTAGTTTAGAGCTTATTTGAGTTTTTTTGCCTTTTAGTTTAAAATTTTGAAGTTTTTAAGCTTTATTAGTTAATCTGTCATTTAACTTAGTATTAGCTTATTCTAGTTGCTTATTGGTGATCTTTCATGCTTATTAGGACTAGGCCTTTACCTGTTTTAGCTTATTTCCCTTTTTCTGTTGCTTATTAGCTCTAAAAAAGCTAATCATTTTCCTTTTATATCATTTAGTGTAAAAAAAGCCCTATGTCACTTTAACAGCTTATTTTTGTGCTTATTTTTTGGTTTATAAAAAGGTGCTTTTGTTAAAGTTGTTTATTAACTGCTTTTCTAAAAAGTTGTAAAAAATGGAAAACAAAAACGTTTGGGATTAGGGGAAGTCCCAAGTGAGCAGGGCTCGAACCCGGGACCTCTACCCACTTACCAAACGTTTTTACACACACACCTCTACTACACAAGCGCCCTTGGGTCTTTTACGTTTTGGTTTGCACAAACAATTAACTTAAACACGTTTTGAGCCTATTTGCTTAATAAGTTGTTTTAGCTTATTTAACAGCAGCTTATTTAACAGCTTATTTGAGAAGCTGTCTTCTCACCCTTATTTTTATTAAATTCTTCACTATTCAATGCACTTTTTAGGATTTTTATAATTAGTTTAGTATTTTTAATCATTTAATTTTATTAAAATCGTTTTAAATTCATAAAAAATTATAAAAAAGTCAAAAAAATATAATTCTTTTTTGAAAATTTTCTTTTAACATTTAGGACTTAGAAAAATTAGATTTGCTTTCGTAGGGTTAAAATTATAGATTTTGATTTTTTAAAGAACGAGATTGAATCCCGTTCACATTTTTCGTATTTTTAAGTCTAAATTGCTCTCGTTTTTGGTTTAGTTTTCTCTGTTCTTGCATTTTAGTCATTTAGAACTTATAAAAATCAAATATATCATTTTAGGAATTAATTTTGATAAATTAAGGTTTTTAAGTCGCGTTTTTAGGGCTCCCGTTGCGATTTTAGTTTAAATTTGTGTTGATTTGATCGTTTTTAGTGTAGATTGCATTAATTTTCCCGTAGAATTAGAAATCCAATCAAAATCTTTTTCCATTCAAGCATCAATTATCAAACCGACAAACAACTTTCCATTGCATTCCTCGTTGAGGATAACGACCCGGGAATCATACTTCCGGATTTTCTACATTGAGATTTTTGATTCTTATTATATATTTATATATTTATTATATTTAATATATATAAAGGGTTAAATTTGTCATTTGTCATTTTGGCGCCGCTGCCAGGGAGGATTGTATACGATTGTTGTTGCGTTTGACAATTAGTGCTTTGAAGATCCTTCCGTGTGAAGTTATTTTGCTTATTTATTTTTCATATAAAAAAAATACAAAAAGATACCAAAAAAACCAAAAATTTAAAAACATTGTCCATAAAAAGAAATAAAATTCACCATCAATATAATACTTTCAACTGAAGTATTATCATTAATAAGTTCCCGAACAAAAGATCAAAAAAACTTACCATTTGTGTCACTCGCGAGGTACGTTTCACCTTTGAAAGATAAACAAACTATAAGAGGGGTATAAGGCGGGTTGTTCCGAGGAGCTACGACCCTAAAGGAGAAAGGTTTTTAATAGCTTCGCGCTTTCCTACTCCTCCTCTCCTTTGTGCGTTTTTCTCTTTAAAGAGCTACCGAGAAGCTTGTTGATTATTAGGTTTAAGTGTCTTATCTCATTGTCTGTTATTAAAATAAATTGTAAATACATTGTTGAAAAGCCAAAAAAAAAAATTTAAAAAATTTAGTATAAATTTCTTTTTATATTTTAGTGCTTACGCACTCGTTCTCAATCCCGTAATTCTAACCGTCAACAACAACAAATCCCACCGACTTTTGTTGAACCATATAATCTTGTGGAACCAATTGATAATCAAGCTCCTCCCTTAGTTACGATGGCCGATAATCGTACTATGGCGCAATTGCTCGAAGCACCCAACGAGGGTTACGAGGATGCCATCGTTGTTCCCGAGATCACCGCGGACAACTTTGAGCTTAAGCATGGTTTGCTTACTCTTGTTCAAAATAAACAATTTTTTAGACATGACAAAGAAGACCCTCATGCTCACATTCGTTATTTCAACAAGATCACTTCTACGATGAAGTTCTCGAACGTCCCGAGTACGTCAGTTAAGCTTTTGCTTTTCCCATTTTCCCTTGAGGGAGCCGCCCGGATTTGGCTTGAAAAAGAACCCCCTCGATCAATTTTTACATGGGATGATCTTGTTTCGAAATTCATAAACAAATTCTTCCCTCCTTCTAAAACAACAAACCTTCGAAATGAAATCACGAGATTTCAACAACGATTTGATGAAACTTTTTATGAGGCATATGACCGATTCAATGATCTTCCTCGGGCATGTCCACATCATGGATTTTTGGAATTACATCAACTCGATACTTTCTACAATGCTTTGAACTCTAATGATCAAGATTCATTGAATTCTGCCACGGGTGGTAATTTTTTGGATAAAATGCCTCGAGATTGCCTAAGAATCATCGAGAGCAAATCCAAAGTTCGTAATTCACGTAACAAACCGGTTGTTGCCAAAGTGAGTACGAGCAATTCTACCCTCGGTATTTCTCCCGATGTTGCCGAACTTAAAGATATGGTGAAAGCCTTACTTCTCGATAAGAAAAACCAATCCCAAGCTCCCGCTACCGTAAAAGCAGTCGAGGAAAATTGTGTAACTTACGGTGGTGCTCATTCTTACCAAAATTGCCCCGCCACTGATGGCAACGTTTATCGTGATAATATTCAAGAATATGCTTCACAAGCCGCCGCGGTTAACTACAACCAAGGAAATACCGGTTACCGACCCCCGATTGCAAATCAAATTCGACCTCCCGGTTTTCCTCCCGTTCAACAAAACCAAGGAAATAATCAAAACCGTTACAACCAAAACCAGGGGAATAATTACAACCAAGGCTAAATTTATCGACCCCCGATTAATCAACCTCCGACTTACCAAGCTCCGGCTCCTCAAACACATGTTGTGTCAAAGGATGACTTTCAAAACTACGTCAAAGCTAATGATGCGGTTATGAGAAATATGTAAAACCAAAATTAGAACTTGCAAAATCAAATGACCAATTTAACGGACATGCTTACCAAGTTCGTGAATTCCAATACCGCTTCTACTTCAGGTTCAAGGACACTCCCTAGTAGTACCATTACTAACCCAAAGGAAGATTTGAAGGGTATTACCACCCGAAGCGGTGTTGCTTATCAAGGACCCACATTTCCTACTACTTTTTCTTCTCCTTCTAAAGTAGTGGAACGTGAAACCGAGGTGACAAAGGACACGGTGCCTCTTACTAATAACGGAAGCACCGAAGATGTCCAACCTTCGGTTGTCCAAGTTCAACCTCAAGTACCATATTCTGAGCCTGTTGTTGCTCCCGTTAGTGCTCCGAAGCCTAACTCGAAACCATCAATTCCATATCCGTCTAGACTTAATGACCAAAAGATCCGCGAAAAAGCTAACAATCAAATTGAGAAATTTTACCAAATCTTTCAAGATTTGCATTTCGACATTAGCTTCGCGGAGGCTTTAATTCTCATGCCTAAATTTTCCTTGACACTTAAGAGTTTAATTAGTAACAAAGAGAAATTGTTTGAATTGGCAAGAACTCCGTTGAATGAGCATTGCTCGGCGGTTCTCCTTAAAAAGTTACCCGAAAAACATGGAGATCTTGGCAAATTTCTCATACCGTGGGATTTTCCCGGAATGGATGAGTGCTTAGCTTTAGTCGATCTTGACGCTAGCATTAATCTCATGCCATTATCCGTGTGGAAAAAACTTTCTCTTCCGGAGCTCACTCCTACTTGTATGACTCTTGAACTTGCGGACCTTTCGATCTTCCAACCGATCGGTATCGCCGAACATGTCTCCGTAAAAGTAGGAAAGTTCCAATTCCAGGCCAACTTTCTAGTCGTAAACTTTGATGCCGATCCCTGAGTTCCCCTAATTCTCGGGAGATCCTTTTTAAAGACTGGACGTGCCTTGATTGACGTTTACGAAGGAGAATTAACTCTTCGTATTGGAAAAGAAGCCATAACATTCAATGTTGATCAAACTTCGAGATACTCCTCTAAATATGATGATAATTCGGTTAACCGAATCGACATCATTGATATGGCTTGTGAGGAGTATTCTCAAGAAGTTCTCAGTTTCTCCGATGTGATCGCGAGTGGCAATCCTACTCCTTATTATGACCCGATCGTTTCTACCTCTTCTCCGACCCTCACTCCCTTCGGGGATAGTGATTTTCTTCTCGAGGAAGTCGACGCTTTCCTCGCTCTTGAAGATGATCCAACTTCAGCCGGAACTTGATCACTCTTATTATGACTCGGAGAGGGACATTCTTCTTCATCTTGAAGCATTTCTCCAATGTTGATCCATCATTACCCCTCTCCCACTCAAGGAATTTATTTGCCTGAAATTCCAAAAAGAACTATAAGTTTTTTTGGTGAAGGGACTAAAAATGAATAAATTTCTCTTTAATTGAGATGAACCTCCCGAGGTCGAACTCAAGGACTTACCTCCTCATCTTGAGTACGCATTGTTAGAAGTGACTACAAGTTGCCCATCATAATTTTCTAAAGACTAAAGTGCCGAGGCAAAAAGCTGGCTCTCATAAAGGTTTTTGAAGTCACACAAGCGAGCCATCGCTTGGAAACTCTCCGACATTAAGGGTATTAACCCGAAATTTTATACTCACAAGATTCTTATGGAAAGGACTATACACCGCTGTGTCCAACATCAAAGACAAGTAATATGAAAAATCCACGATGTCATCAAAAAGGCGGGTTGCGAAACTGTCTTAGACGCTCGATTAATTTAACGCCGATCTCGGATAGTCCTTGGGTGAGCCCCGTACATTGCGTACCAAAAAAAGGTGGCTTTACCATTGTTGAAAATGATGAAAATGAGTTAATTCCTACTCGATTGGTTACGGGATGGCGTGTATGCATTGACTACCGAAAGTTAAATGACGCCACCCGTAAAGACCACTTTCCACTACCATTTATGGATCAAATGCTTGAAAGACTTGCGGGAAACGAATATTATTGTTTTCTCAATGGTTTCTCGGGTTACTTTCAAATTCCCATCGACCCTCATGATCAAGAAAAGACCACATTCACATGTTCTTATGGAACCTTCGTACTACCGTCGGCATGGCCTTTCTTGCGGCCTTATGCAATGGCATCGGCCCGTTCCAAATTGAATGATGGCTTATCCGTGAAGGGGGGGGGGGGGGGGTAGAGGGGGGGGGGGGGTAAGTAGGTGGGGGGGGGGGGGGGGATCAAAAAAATAATGGAAGTCTTTATGGATGACTTCTTGGTCTTTGGGAATTCATTTGGAAATTGCCTATCTCGTGTGGACAAGATGCTCAAAAGGTGTGAAGACACCAATCTTTGTCTAAGTTGGGAAAAGAGTCATTTTATGGTTAAGGAAGGTATTATCCTTGGCCATAAGATTTCGCAAAAAATAGGAGTTGAGGTCGATAAAGCCAAAGTCGATGTGATTGCTAAGTTACCTCATCCCACTACCGTCAAGGGTGTTCAGAGTTTTCTCGGTCATGCCGGTTTCTACCGACGGTTCATTAAGGATTTTTCCAAAATTTCCCGACCGATGACTCATCTTCTTGAGAAAAATACTCCGTTCATCTTCTCCGATGAATGTATTCAAGCTTTTGAAACGTTAAAGAAAAAACTTACCGAAGCTCCAATCTTGATTGCCCCCGATTGGGACTTACCCTTTGAGCTTATGTGCGATGCAAGCGACTTTGCCATAGGTGCGGTCTTGGGGCAACGTCATGAAAAGCACTTTAGGCCTATACACTATGCTAGTAAAACAATGACCGAGGCGGAATCGCATTACACCACGACAGAGAAAGAAATGTTAGCCGTGGTGTACGCCTTTGAAAAATCCTATACAAAAAATAAAAAAAAAAAAATCAAAAAAAAGAAAAAATAAATAAAAAAGGGGGGGGGGGGGGGTATTAAAAAATATTAAAAAATTATAAAAAAAAAAATAAAAAAAGAAAAAAAAAATAAATAAAACATAAAAAAAAAAGATCTTACCTCAACTTGAAGAAAAAAAAAAAAGGCATTGGTATAACGATTCACTCCGCCCTTAAATATCTATTTGCTAAAAAAGATTCCAAGGCGAGATTGCTCCGGTGGGTTCTCCTCCTTCAAGAGTTTAAATTCAAAGTAATTGACACAAAAGGAGCCGAGAATCTCGCGGCCGATCATCTTTCCCGATTAGAAAATCCTTATGAAAATGTGCTCGACCCAAAGGAGATAAATGAAACGTTCTTCTCGAGACACTTAATATGGTGACTTTTTGTGGTGACTCAAGTACCCCGTGGTTTGCCGATTTTGCAAATTACCACACGGGGAATTTCATTGTTAAAGGGATGTCATCCCAACAAAAGAACAAGTTTTTCAAGGATGTTAAACACTACTTTTGGGACGACCCCTATTTGTTCAAAATATGTGCGGATCAAGTGATCCGGCGGTGTGTTGCGGGCCAAGAAGCTATTGATATCCTCATAGCTTGCCATAGTGGACCCACCGGGGGACATTACGGTGCCAACTACACCGCCAAAAAGGTTTTTGACTCTGGATTTTATTGGCCCACACTTCTAACGAGTTGCCCATGACTTGGTCACGACCGATGAGACACTTGTCAACGTCAAGAGAAAAAAATTATCGCACTGACGAAATGGCCTCAAAATCCATCTAAGTTTGCGAAATCTTTGACGTGTGGGGCATCGATTTCATGGGGCCGTTCCCGTCTTCACGAGGGAACAAGTACATACTCGTGGCGGTCGACTACTTGTCGAAATGGGTTGAAGCGAAAGCGCTCCCCACCAACGACGCCCGAGTTGTTTGCAAATTTCTTAAATCTCTCTTCGCCCGATTCGGTACCCTTGGTGCTATCATTAGTGATCGCGGCACCCATTTTTGCAATGACAAGTTTGCAAAGGTCATTCCCCCTCGCTTTAAACATACGGATGTACCTCACCGTACTCTACACCGCGTATCACCCACAAACAAGTGGGCAAGTTGAGGTATCCAATCGTGGCTTGAAACGAATTCTTGAAAGGACCGTAGGCGAAAACCGTGCCTCTTGGTCGGATAAATTAGATGACGCACTTTGGGCCTTCCGTACCGCTTACAAAACACCCATCGGGTGTACTCCTTACAAGCTCGTGTACGGAAAGGCATGTCATCTACCGATCGAGCTCGAGCACAAAGCCTATTGGGCCTTGAAGCATGCAAACTTTGACCTTTTGACCGCGGGCGATCACCGAAATGTTCAACTCAATGAATTAAATGAACTTCGTGATCAAGCCTATGAAAACTCTTTGATCTATAAAGAGAAAACAAAGAGGATCCATGACTCTAAGATCAAAAACCGCGTTTTCAACGTTGGTGATCGAGTCCTCCTCTTTAACTCTAGATTGAAGATTTTCTCGGGCAAGCTTAAGACCCGCTGGAGTGGACCGTTCACCATTGCCCAAGTATTCCCTTATGGCACCGTCGAGTTATCTCAAAACTCCGGGCCAAATTTCAAGGTGAACAGTCATAGACTTAAACACTACTTTGGAGGGGATGTACCACATATGGTTGTCCCGGATCTCCAAACCTTCCTCAAGGACCAATGAATTCGGGGAATGGGTCAAGCTAAGTGACCTAAAACAAGTGCTTCGTGGGTGGCAACCCATGCTTATCCGTAGTAATATTATGTAGTAATGAATAAGTGTTTTTTTGTTGTGAGGAGGCTTGCCTCTTTCCTTTCTCGTGTCTTGTGTTTTTGTGATGATTGTCCAGGATTGCCTGGATTTTAAAGCCTCTCGTGCTCGTGGTTGTTGTCCTTCGTTCACAAGAGCTTCAAATCCTCAGCTTCATTTGGGAAATCCAATATCCTAATCTAATCGACTAACGTTTATCTTTAAGGCATAGTTTTTAGTGGGGGGGGGGGGGGGGGGGGGGGGGGTGTGGGGGGGGGGGGGGGGGGGGGGGGGGGGGGGGGCTTAATAAATGGCTTTAGATATACGTAGAGACCCTTCTTAAAACTTTGAGGACAATGTTTAGTTCTAGTATGAGGGGGATCTATCGATTTGATTATGCCTGCAGCCGTTGTTTTCACGTAATCCCGTTTTTACAACCAAAATTTTTGAAAAAATACCAAAAAATGAAAAAATTTAAAAATTTTCAAAAACAAAATAAGTGTTTTGTCACAATTTTGAATTTCCTGCTGGGTAGAATATGAATAAATTTTGACTCGATCGAGCGTGTTGAGCTCTAGCTTGTTCCTTAACTTTTAGACTAAGCATTCACGGATTTTTGCGAAGAACGAAAAATGATAGAGTTAAGTATGAGTTGGATGCTAAACAAGGATTATTTGAAAATCTTAAGAGCTCATGTATGTAATTTGTGGCTTTTTCTCCCATAAGCTCCTAACCGGACTAATAATACGTGCTATTTTTGGAAATTAAACTTAAATCAACAATTTTTGAGATGTAGTCGATAGCAATAATTTTAGTCTTAGTTCAAATTTATACTTAAATTTTCCAAAAAGAAGTCTTCTCTATATATCGTAAATAAAGTAAAAAAAATGAAAAATATGATGAAAAATGTGGTAATAATAATTATAAACTGTGGCGGCTATAAAAGAATGTTCATCTTGGCCGGCTCCCAACTGATGTTTCAGTCCCCTATCTAAAGAAAGCCCATAGTAAGAATAATAATCCGAGACTGATAAAAGTTTGTTGCATCTTGCCGGCTCACAACCGATGTTGCAGCCTTCTAAAAGGTCGAGGGTTACGATTGCATCAATATTATATTAATGTTAAGTATGATTTAATAAATCTCTTTTTGTTAAATTTAAATATGCTTTTGAACTTTGACTATTTCATTTTAAGTTTTTAAATAAGCTATGTATATACGGGAAACCTAAGAGTTTTTGAAACCAAAGGTCCGTGAGTCCCGATACTAGTCTATGTGGGGTGTCAAAAGCCTGGTCACTTAGCCGCAAGGTTGGGATGTGTCGAGACGAAAGTCGCTACATGGGATGATCTCGCCTTCAAACTCATTATTCTCGGGTAGAACGTGAAGCATAATAATTTTGCAAAACATTGATCCATGGTTGAAATTCAAAATGACACATTCACCTAAGATATAATAATTGTCGGGAGTGAAAAGTTCACAAGTTGCAAATATGAGTAGTGTTAGCATCTTAACTGATATTTAATGGTTATATTTCGTTTAACCTCTTGGTTTGGAATCAAGTGAAAAGTCGAACGAAGAATTTATCCTTTATGGGGCATTTTAGGATTGAAATGCTTCTTGTTCTATGATCTCTAACGGTTATGAAAATAACGAAAGTCAAATATGTTAGTTAGTTACTTAAAAAGAAAAAAAATACAAAAAATGAAAAAAGAAAAAAAATAGAAAAAATACAAAAATATGTGTAGGAATAAGTATATATCTTTAAGAATGGTAAAAACAGGGCTTTTCGAAGCTATTGATTCTTTAATTCCCCTCGATGAACACTTAGCTACTTTTGGCGCGTAATTTATTCGAGGGGGATCGAGATCTTAGTTTCTTCTTATAAAGTGTTTACTTATAGCATTGCGTAGGACACAACAATTACTAGTATGGGAGATTTTGGGTATGTTTTTAAAATACCCATACCTTTGACGCATTAAAAACGTACTTAAATGACTCAAAAAACGACCAACAAATACATTGTCATTTGCAATGTTGAGTATTTGTTATTGTACAGGTAGACGTAATATAGAAGAAAAGGACAAAACAACCCATACGACAAATACCGAGGGCACGGAGAACGGAAAGAGCTGAAAAACAGCAAATCAAAGCCGAAGTCAACACCGAATAAAGTCACAAGTCCAAAGTGGCGGAGCCGATATCAAAGAAATGTTAAATGGGTCAACCCGTACCCATCTAATGGGCCGGTCAACCCATTTAAACATTATGAAGACTTTATAAGACTTAAGCCTTATAAAAAAAGCCCAAGTCCTCTTTTATACATACCCGGCCCAACACAAGCCCAACCCCCTTATAACAAACCTGTTAACCCCCAACCCCTTAACGCTGTTAGTCCCCAAGGACCATTCATGCAATACTAACATACACTTTGGAGGGCTGAAATTTCCAAACCACAAAACCCACATATAACCACAAGGACTATATGTTGGCAATTTAATATAACACCATGAGTGACCAAACTTGCCATTTCTCAAAACCTTTACCCAGTCATTCAAAAAAGGCGCCAATAAGCATTGTTTATCTCCCACACACGATTTGTGTGTCCTTCTCTGCAACACCAGACAAAAACCCTCACTCCACAACAAAACAACATTAAACACCTTATCCCACCATACAAACCTCCAAAATCCACCTTGGCAATCCTATAATCCCCAATTCGTCTAAGGAAAATGACAAGAAATAGATGGCTTTGATCAATGGACTTGGGCACTACTCATTTTGGACGGCTATGATTGATTTAAAACTCTCCTCACATAACAAACACGGCCTTGAGCCCTCTCACAAAAGAAACACAAGTGAAGACCTCAAGACCTAGACGTTTTATATAAAATAGGTTCATTGTAAGCCATTTGGCACTTAGTCTTTTTATCTAGCATTTTATTTTTCAGCTTATTTAGTTTTAACCTTAGCTTATTGTACCCTTTTTTACTTGTAATGTTTTTAAAGTTTAATGAAAATTTAAGTTTTTAAGAAATCTATCTTTAAGCTCATTTATGTTTCAAAAGCTACTAAAAGCTCTTATTTACAACTCTCACAAGCTGTTTAAACCTTAAGCAATGAAAACTTTTTGGTTTTATGTTGTTTAAGAAGCTAGTTCACCAAAATTCACTCAAAAGCTATTTGGAAGATAAGCTAGCAAAGGAAGAGCTTATAGGATTTTACTAGCTCGTCTTTGACAAGCTAGAACTTGTAGACCAACTTATTTATAAGCTTGTTTGTCCTGTTTTAGCAAGGGCTTTGTAAGTTTTCTATGTTTCAAGTTTTAGCTTATTTACTATTTAACTGCTTTTAGTGCTTATTTCTTGTGTGTAGCTGCTTATTTATGCTTGTTTATGTTATGTTGAATAGCTTATGTATGCCTGCTTTAGTTTGCAAAATCATTATTGTTTAAAGTTTTCAAAATTCTATCTTAACTTAGCTTATTAAGTTGCATAATCTGTTTCAGCTTATTGGAATGCTTATTGGGTGATGAAATCTGTTCAATATTGATGATATAGCTTATATAATATCTGGTCTTGTGAATTTTTGGTCTAAATCAGCCTTAATCAAGTTTTTATTTGAAAACTGTCACTTAAAGGGGTGTTTGGCATAAGAATGAAAATGGGTCAAAATGGTTTAAAAACCTTTTGGGTCACTTGGCCAATTTTGTCAAGCAATTTTTAAGTCTTATTAAGCTGTTTTTAGAAGTTTTTAAGTTTAAAGGATAGTTTTTAAGGTTTTTCTATAAATTACTCCAACCTGTGATCTTAAATCAGTTTTAATAGCTTATTTGATTAAGCTTTTCAAAAACAGACTTTAAGCATAGTTTTAGTGTTGTTTTTAGTAGTTAAATGCTATATGCAAGTATTGTTTAAATGCCATTTAGTCTAGTTAAGTTTTGACAAAAATCTGTCAAATTTTTGCTAAGTGTTGAAATTTGAAAAAATAGTTTTTTCATTTGCTCTTTATAGCTTATTCTGAATTTCAAAATGGTTTTTGATTGATGATATAAGTTCTTTGAGGTTTAAATTTGATCTGTTTATTGGTCTCATTACAAAATGTTCAGTTTAAGTGCTTATTTTAAGCTCAAACGGAGTGGTGTTTTTTTTATAAGATTGTAAAAACATTTTTTCTAAGTGTTGTGATCTGAAGCGAAACACTTTTTCATCAAGTTTTATTTCAAGGCTTTAAATTGTGTTTCAAATTGCTTTCTGATTGATGATATTTGTAGCTTATTGTTAAAGCTTTTTAGGGGAATAAGCTGTTTAGCCATAAGGATCTGTTTTCTAGCTTAAAAATAAGCTAAAAAAGTCCCCTTTTGGCTGTTTGTCTAATGTTTTTGGTGTAAGTGCTTATTTGATTTCTGAGCTTATCTGCTTATTTTTTTTGCTTATTCTAGGTTTAGTCTTGTTTAATAGGTTAGTTTAATCCCATTTTAGCTTATTTCTTTTAGTTTAGAGCTTATTTAAGCTTATTTGCATTTTAGTTTAAAAATCTTAAGTTTTATAGCTTTTTAGTGAATCTGTCCTTTTAGCTTATCTTAGTTGCTTATTTTTGTTCAAATATGCTTAATAGGTCTAGTTAAGTATCTGTCTTAGCTTATTTTAATTGTTTCTTTGCTTATTCGTGCTTAAAATTGCTTAACAGTTAGCTTTGTAATCTAGTGTAAAAGCTTATTCTGCCACCCACTTTAGAGCTTATTTATGTTTGGTTTCTAAAAAAGTGGTTTTGTAAAAGTTGTTTATTTTTAGCTTAACTAAAAAGTTATAAAAAATGGCATTAAAAAAACATTTGGGAGTTGGGGGAAGTCCCAGGTGAGCAAGACTCGAACCCGGGACCTCAACCCCTACTCACCAAACGTTTTTAACACACACCTCTACTACACAAGCGCCCTTGGGTCTTTTACGTTTTGCTTTGCACAATCTATATACTTATACACGTTTTGAGCCCTTTAACCCATAAGCAATTCGAAGCTTATCAGGGTTTTTTCATAGCTTATTTGATAAGCTGGGTTAACCAGCTTATTTTTCCTCAGAACTTTACATCATTTAGGACTTTCTTGCAATTTTTTTAGATTTTTCCTCCTTTGCTTGTTATTTTTATTTATTTTTCGAAGTTTAAAATTTTAGAAAATCATTTAAAAATAGTTTAATTAATCAGAAAAATACAAAAAATAGTTTTTAGATTTAGAATAAATAGTTTTAGGTTTACATAGTTTAAAATCTTTTTCATCATTTTTAGATTTTAAATTTCATTTTATAGCTTTTTAAATTAATTTTAAGAAATAGTTTTTAAATATAAAAAGTAGTGAAAAATATTTTTCTGAGTTTTTATCACATTTTAGACTTTTCTAAAGTAGAAAATCATTTTTTGGAATTTTAGGTGTTAATTTGTTATTTTCTTGAATTTAAATAGGATAAATATAGGTTTATAATTCGGATACATAATTTATTAAAAAGTCAAAAAAATATAATTCCTTTTTAGAAAATTTTCTTTTGTCATTTTAGAGGTTTAAAAACTAAGTTTGCATTTTTAGGGTTAATATTTGCCTTAGTTAGTTTTTAGACGCGTTTTAGGATTCCCGTTTTGCGTTTTTAGTTTACAATTGTGTGCATTAATGTTTTTATTTAAATTGCATTAAATTTCCCGTAAGATTTAGAAACCAATCAAAATCTTTTTCCATTCAAAAGCTCAATTGTCAAAACCGACAAACGACTTTTCAATGCATTCCTCATGGGGATAACGACACCGGGAATCATACTTCCCAATTTCTACATTGAGATTTTTTATTCTTATTATATATTTATATATTTATATATTTATTATATTTAATATATATATATATAATATATATATATATATATATATATATATATATATATATATATATATATATATATGAATATATATATATATAAAGGGTGTGTATTTCGTCAGTGTTAGTACGTTATGAGCGCATAGCATATTAGCTCGTTTTGTTCCACTTTCGAAGATCTTTCCGATGGTATTTTTTTATCTGAATGAATCGGTAGATTTGCGCTATATATTATTATATTTAATAAATTAAGTTTATTCTATAAAAAAGTCGTAAATAGTTAAAAGTTGAGGAACCATTTTGTAAGTTTTCTTTTTTATTTTATTTTAGGTCGTCTGAAGTTTTTTTTACATTGGGCTGGTATTGGGTCGTCTGAAGTTTTTTTTACATTGGGCTGGTATTGGGCCGGAAGTGGGTTTATGATTTTGGTCCAACGTCATATGCGGAAAAGTACAAAATAACGTTTTGATGTTTAGTATATTGTATAATATAACGAGTGGTTTTGCCCGTGCTTCGCTGCGGAATGATGGCGCGGGCGTTGAGACTAGGAGTATTTTCTTCATATATTTATAAATAGTGTTCGAAATGCTTGGATACAATTGTAGCACTTAAAGGTTGTAAAAAGAACAATATTCGAAAGGTGTAAAATAGAATATGTAAAGCCCCATGCTACATTTGTCCATCAAAATGTGTGACCAGCTTCACAATAACTGATTGCAGGCTAGCCAGTTCATCTTTAGTTTGATTGATCACTCTTTAGCCTATTGTCCTGAAATTTACAAACTACAATTACACATATACGAAAAGTCAATGCGAAGCATAAATATGATTTTAATGCCAAATAATTATGTCAACTCCATGATGTAAGTCTTAAACATTACCATCTTATACTGAAGAATTATATCCATATAAGCATTCATGATCTTCAAGTACGAAACTTCGGCACACTGATAAGTTCAAGAGTCGATTTCAATTAACAATTAGCCAACTGATGACAAAAGTCTTCATAGTTCATCTACAAAAGGTAAGAGAAAGAAAGATCAGCATAATCATTGGATAGTGAAACAAAGAGCCTTGAAGCTAGTATACTAACACAACAGAAATCAATCATGTAAATTTAAATTGGGTGCGCATAATTGTTCCAAAATCATCATAAAAGTAGCATAACGGAAGTATGTTTTTAGCAAGTTAGAAAAAAAGTGTAAAGAGTTACAGGACCCGCAGACTAATATCTTAACAAATGCCTTAAATGGCATAAAGCATTATGTATTAAACATTAGAACTAACAAAAAATAAAAATCAACTATGTCCGTGCACAGATAGTATCACTTACTAATTGTCAATGACATCTAAAGCCTTTAAGCTTATTAGTTGTACCAGCTATTTATATCATCGTGTTACGCAAGCGTTAAGCTTAGCATTTTCAAGCAAAAACCAATTCGTACTTCAAAAGTTGTCCTAGTTATTACATGTTCAAAACATCTTGTTCTTATATTCCACATGGCACCACCTACGCTCACAAATTTTCATATACAATATAAACATGGCAATATCAATAAAAGCTCTAAACTTTCTATAGGCTACTTGAAATCGGGTTGATAAGATGTATATTATACAAATACGTACTATGTTTGGAAACAACAGCAAAAACAAACCTTATTCGTTTGGGCTTAGAACAGCGACCGCTGCTGTTGACTGACGATGGTTCATAGGTGACTGATAATTTCGACAATAAAGAGAAACAAACAAAAGATGAGAACATATAAGAGCTGCTCGGGCCTTGGGCCATTTGTGTGTTCATGATAGTCAAATCAGCCAATGGTGCATCAGGTGTTATTAAGGCAAAAGATGAGAACATATAAGAGCTGGAAGTGATTGAATTATAATGTCTGTGTTTGGCAGAACTGATTGCATTATAATAAAAATCAACATGTCAAAACCTGGAAGTTGAAGGTGACTGACAATAGCAAACTTCCCAAGTTTTTGTTGCATACACGGAAGTATAGGACTTAGAAGCCTCATGTCCATCAGAATGGGACGATTGATGGAATTGGACTTCACCGTCTTGGCGCTGGAGAGAGATGAGATTAAACTAGAAGAACACTTCCTCCTGCCCAACTTTAGTAAAGTTGAACTTGTTCTCATGGAAGTGTTGCAGCACTTTATCGACTTGAAAACTGAGCAACGAAACGATATTCACCTGGAATCACTTATAACAGACAATAACCAACACAATTAATAACCAATTAAACAAAACATTATTATAATTCCGAAAATTCCCCAAAACGTTCATGGTCAAACAATCTAAAACCTTAAAGGTAAGTCACAGAATACACCTAAACACAGGTCTATAGAAAACTTAATTGCTAAACCAACAAACTTGGATTAAATTTGATATACTTAGTCAATTCGTATCCTTAAATCACAAAAAAGCGAAATGAAAATAAAAAAACCCATACTAGTAGAAGAACTGGGTAGATACAAAACTTAACTTTCAATGGTAACTAAAAGTAATATATGATGTGCTATTTGTAAAGCCGAATAATCGTTGTTTGTGTTGATAGAAATAATGGCTAAAAACATTATTTAATATTTTTCACATCTATATGTTTAGCTACATCACAAAAAATCAAAACTTCAATGTAAAATTTAAAACGTAAACAATAATTAGAAGTAAATTTTCATTTCGAAAATTATATTACTTAAAGGTATGAATAAATAAATGGTTAATGACATGTTAGAACTTCAAAGAAATTTTTATTCAACCACACACTTTTATAAAATGTTGTAAACATATTTATAAACATTACAAAACATTTTCTACAATTAAAATAAATGTTTTATTCAAAATAAACATTTTGAAATTCAAATTTTCGGACCTAAAACGGCTAAAAAGTTTCAGAAAATTCTCCATACACAAAAAGACAAAATGAGGAGCGCTCAGTTTAGGGCGGCCCCCTTAATTTTAAGGGGATCGCCCATAGACTGACGCTCCTCCATTTTGTTCTATAAATACTCGACTTTTCCCTATTATTTTCTCACCTTTTGCACTCATTCTTTCAGATCTAAAACAGCCCACACATCTCATTAAAATCATTTGATCATCTAATCATAAAACTTTGTTTTTAAGTGATCCAAGCTCAATTCCTCAAAGTGCAAGAGAAAGAATGAACTTCATCTTCAGTGAAGAAGTATTACACCTCAAGTGTGAATTGCAATCTTGATTTGCATCCATACCACATGTTGTAAATCATTTGTAAATCGTGTAAAGTTGTGTAGCAGATAAATCTTTGTGAATGTGTGTAAGTAATAGCTTGAAATCTAGTGATTCATCCAAGTTTGGTATTAGGTGTGAAAGAGGAACGTAAGTTGACATAGTGGTGTGAAGAAAAGTAAGATGTAAGAAGTTTGTGTAGTTGTGAATGTTGTTGAAAGTCGTGAAAGTAGTGAATGAAGTTGTGATGTCGTGATAGATGGTTCCTAGCTAAGATCAGAAACTCGACATCTAGCTTATGTCCAGAAATTGATATAAGCGAAAGTTGGTTATCGGTTTTCTCCCGTCATAAGGTGTTTGTTGACATAGTGAATAAAACCACGATTTGTGCTCGAGGAGTGGAGATATGGCGAAGAGTGACTTCGTACCGAACCACTAATAAAAATCCTAGCGTTTGTGGTTTTTTATTGTTCTTTTATTCTTATCTCTTTGTCTTACCCTATTTGCTCATACTGTCTTAATAATTGGTTAAGATAATGTATATGTATTATATTGTGCAAGTGTTTGAATTCCACATAAGATCAATTCTAACGTATTTATTACAAACATAAACATTAAATTAAAAAGCGGTAAACTATTCAACCCCCCTTCTAGTTTTTCATAATTAGTATCAGAGCTACGTCAAACAATATTTTAAAATAAATTGATTTTTAAAACTGAATCGAATCTATGGAATCAGAAAAATACATTTAGAAGGGCAATCTATGCAAAGACCACCACTATATTGAATTTGATGGATTTATTTATTGGAAAAATAGATTCGAAACTTATGTGAAGTCAAAAGATCTAGATCTTTGGCATGTTATTACCGATGGTGATTTTCCTCCTATTCAAAATAATCCCGAAACTAAAAAAGATGAAGTTGTACCTTTTCATAAACAAAACGATGATCTTAAAAAGAAACTTGCAAAAAACAATGAAGCTAAAATGGTAATTTATAATGCTTTGCCACGTAAAGAATACGAAAGAATTTTTATGTGTCAAACCGCAAAAGAAATTTGGGATACTTTGTTAATCACTCATCAAGGTAATAATCAAGTCAAAGCTAACAAAATAGATCTTCTTGTTCAACAATATGAACAATTTATGATTCCGAAAGAGGAGTCAATAGATAATGCATTTGCTAAATTTAACACTATTATTACTAGTCTAAAAGCACTTGATGAAAGTTTTTCTAGCAAGAATTGTGTTAGGAAATTTCTTAGGGCATTACATCCTAAATGGCGCGCAAAAGTCACGGCGATTGAAGAATCAAAGAATCTAACAACTCTATCACTTGACGAACTCATTGGAAATTTAAAGGTTTATGAAGAAGTAATTAAGAAAGATTTGAAGCCGTCAAAAGCAAAAGAGAACAAAGTAGATCTATTGCCTTGAAAGCTAGAAAGGAATCTAGTGATGATGATAGCTCAACCTCCGATAGTGAAGATGAAGAATACGCCATGGCCGTAAGAGACTTCAAGAAATTCTTCAAAAGACGAGGACGATTCGTAAGACAACCACATGAAGAGAGAAAATCATTCCAAAGAAATAAAGACGACAAAAATGGCAAAGGCGAAAGAAAATGCTTTAAGTGTGGAGATCCAAATCATTCTCGTCGGGAGAATGTCCAAAACTATCAAGATATCAAAATCAAAAAGCGTTTGTTGAAAGATCTTGGAGTGATAGCGACGAAGATGAAGAGGAGAAGACAAATGACGAAAAGTGTCTTATGGCTAAAGCTTCCAATGAGGTACTTTCTGAAACCGAATACTTTAGTGATGACCAATCATCACTAGACGAAAATGACTTAGATAGTGAATATAGTAGACTATGCAAATTAGGACTAAAAGTCATGGCTAAAAATAAAACACTAAAACAAGCTAAAATGAGATTAAAAATAAGCACTAGAATAAAAGATAAAATAATCCAAGGTTAAAACAAAAGGAAAGAAAGTAATTGAGAATGTAAATCGTCAGCCTTAAGCTTGAAAATAAGAAGCTAGAAAAGAATATCCTAGACAAAATCAGTTTAATGAAGAAGTCACTCACTTAAGAAAATAATAAGTTCTCAAACCTTTCGGAGATAAATCCGGGTTAGGTTTTAATTTTACCAAAGGGTCACCTAGCGAAACCAAACAAGTAAAGTTTGTAAAAGCCCAAGAAGTCGAGTCGAAAGAAAAATTGATATAATCGAACCCATACTCCAAACAGAAATTTAAACATAATAAACAAATACCTAAACTACCTATTGCAAGTGCTAGTGAGTTAAAACGTTTTTACAAACCCCTCTTTAAAACCCGGAGTCCGGATGTACTAAACCCACAATGAGGTCCTAAAACACCTCCTCCGAAACAGAAAGGAAAACTTGCATCCACCGATCCAAAACACTACACCTATGAGAGACCAAGGTAGACCAAATTACTCTAACAGTAATCACACAATGTGGAATCATCCACACCAACCAAGCTTTACTTAATGTGGAAGATGTTCACCGTGCATGTGTTCGAATCAAATGCAAAACATGTTCGGAAACAATAACTTCGGTCCCATGAAACAATGGGGACCAAATGGCTAAATGATCATATCTTCCGAGGTTAATCATCTACTAGCATCATTTGGCTTTCATCAAACAAATTGAAGAACTCATATAGGATTTTCATAAATCCTCATCCTTAAAGCTTGCTACCTTGAAGATTTTTAAAGTGATTATCCTGGAAGGCTAAGGTACGTCTCACTCTCTAAATTGACAAAAATTATAGATTGTGGTAATATGATATACTTAGTATTAGTGATAGTTAGGAAATATGATAGTCACTAGAAATGCCATTTGTTGGCTTACAAAACTGTCTGACAGGGTTCTTGACTTGGAGAATGTAAAGGATGCTCAAGCTTTAGAAATTAAAAAGCTAAAGAAAAGAGTTAAGAAGCTGGAAAGAAAGAACAAGTCAAGAACTCCACAACCAAAAGGAAGGGTGTACAAGCCAAGAGTTGAGTCCTCTGAAGAGAGTTTGGGTGAGAAGGATGCATCCAAATAAGGGAGGAATAGTGACAAAACTAAAGAAATTAATGTTGCTGAGGATGAACATATGTTTGACTTATCTGATTTGGCTGGTACAGAAGTAGTGTGTGAAGAAGAGCCTACTAAGATTGTGGAAGATAAAGTAGTGCTGAAAAAGGTGTTAGTGCTGCTGAAGATAAAGATAGTACTGATGATCCAGTTACTATTGCTAGTGAGACAGTTACTACTGCCAGTGTTAATCCAGATGATGTTACTTTGGCTGAAACCTTGATGGCAATCAAAAGTAGTGCTTCAAGACCACAAAAGTTAAAGGGAGTTCTTTTTAAAGAGCCAAGTAAACCAACAACAATAACAACATCAAGACCTCAACCTTAGATTTCAGCAAAAGATAAAGGAAAAGGCATCATGCAAGAGCCTGAGAAACCAGTGAAAGTAAAAGGTGATCAAATTGAATATGATGCTGATGTAGCTCAAAGACTTCAAGCAGAGTTATATGAAGAAGCCAGGCTTGAAAGAGAAAGAGAAGAAAAAGCTAGTAATGCTGCATTGATTGAAGAATGGGATTCCATTAAAGCAAGAATAGATGCTGATGCTCAATTACCTGAAAGGCTTCAAGCAGAAAAGAGATAATAGATGTCTGTTGAAGAGCAAGCTAGACTACTAATGGAATTTATTGCAGCCAGAAAGAAATTCTTTGCTGCAAAAAGAGCTGAAGAGCAAAGGAACAAACCACCTACCAAAGCAGAACAAAGAAAGAAAATGTGTACCTACATGAAGCATATGGCAGGATACAAGGACAAGAAGTTCAAGGGTAAAAGCTTTGATGCAATCAAGCAAATGTTTGACAAAGCTTACAAATAGGTAAATGATTTTGTTCCTATGGATACTGAAAGCAGTAGAAAGAAGATTGATAGCAGTGGAAAGAAATCAGAGAGTAGTAAGAAAAGAACAAGAGCAGTACTTGGTGAAGAAAGTGTCAAGAAACAGAAGGTAGAGGATGATGCTGAGAAGGCAGAGCTTAAAGTTTGTTTGAAGATAGTTCCAAATGATGATAGTGCTGTCAATATTGAATCTTTAGCTACAAAATATCCAATAGTTGACTGGAAGACACACATTATAGCAGAAGACAATATCTATTATCAGATCATCAAAGCTGATGGAAGTACTAAAAATTACAAGATATTTAGTGTAATGCTTTATGATTTTGACAGACAAGATGTGTTAGATCTGTATAGGCTGGTTAAGGAAAGATTTGAGACAACAAGCCTAGAAGGATATGATATATTGCTTTGGGGAGATCTCATCACTTTATTTGAACCAAGTGAGGAAGATGAAATCTGGAAAACTCAATAGGACTACACATTGATAAGCTGGAAGTTATATGATTCATGTGGAGTTCTTTTATTATTGATGAATATTAGATGTTCTATTCACATGCTAGTAGAAAAGAAATATCCTTTTACACAAGAAATGCTTTCAAGAATGTTGAGTGGGAGGCTAGAAGTTGATCATGAATGTGAAATGGCATTTGAGCTTCTTAGATTTACAAGATCACAACTTAAGAAGAAGAAGAGTGTTTGGATACATCCTCCTGATGATCAAGAAGATTTTATTAAAGAAACCTGATGATTAATATGATGAATATCAAGTTTAGGGGAGGATTGTTGGGAATAAAAGGATTATTAACTGTTACTACTGCTGGTTCAAGTTACAACTGCTAGTTGTGGTTACTGCTGCTGCTCAAGATCAAAGAAAATGTTCCAAGTCATTACTACTATTAGAGTAATATTAGTACTGCCAGTATAACTGTTACTACTGCTAGAAGAGTTTCTGCTGTTAGACTTAGTTAGTATTGTTAGTCTGTTTTAGTACTGCTAAAGTGATATGTATGAGATATTTTAGGAAAAGATATGTATGTGTAGAAAATGCGTTGTAAGCCCATTAGGGTTCCTTGGTGTATAAAAGGAGACCCTAGGGCATGTAGTTTATATATCTCATTTTTCATATACAGTCATATATAGCTTCAAGGTTTTGTATAACCCTAACACTATCAAGAGTGTTCGTATTAATATATTGAGGCTTAAAGTTTAGTATTATACAATCTTGTTTGTCACTGTTTTATTGCTTATTCTTGTTTATACTACTAGTGAAGACTGCAAGAAATACTCTAATCATTACTACTGCTAGTTGTAAAGTTACTACTGCTAGTATTAGTTACTACTGCTAGAAGAGTTTTCCACTGTCAGTTATAAGTAATACCCAGTTAGTTATATGTTAGTACTGCTGATGTGATAAAAATGATATATTTTAGAAAAAGATATGTATGTATAGAAAACGCATTGTAAGCCTATTAGGGTTCCTTAGTGTATAAAAGGAGACCCTAAGGCATGTAGGTTAGTATCTCTATCTCATTCTTCACATATCATCTAGAAATCGTTTTGTTATAGCTTTAAGGTTTTGTATAACCCCAACACTATTAAGAGTGTTCGTATTAATATATTGAGGCTGGAAGTTTGGTATTATACAATCTTGTTTGTTACTGTTTTATTGCTATTTCTTCTTAATTCATAAGCGACTAGAACAAATAATTCTTATAGTCTTTGATATATTCAATCAAAGTACTATCATAGTTGTCTTGGATTTATTTAATCATCTTAAGCCTTTACAAGCTAAGCAAGATCTATTCAAGGTGGGATCAACGAACAGACTTGAAAAAGATGAACAAACTCATTTATGAGAATGTGTTCAGGACTAGAGGAACAACCGGACCATCTCACAGCTTGCCGTCTCATAAATTATATGTCTATTCTAGCCGAGCAACAATATAATCTTGCCTATTTCTTTGTCAAAAGAATTGAAAGTGCACGGGCAATTCCTAAATCCCATCTTCCTTATGGTATGTTCTTGACACGTCTCTTTCGACATGTTATAGAACACTACCCACACCTTGACAATGGAATTTACAATGCCGTTGATCGTGTCATGCATCCACTCACTTTAAAATAAACTCGGAAACCTCGAAGTGATCGTGTAAAAGCCCGTCACTCCGTTTCATCAACTTCCGCCCATCGTAATCGTGGATCTTCATCTCGCGAATAAGATTGATAATGAGGATGATGGTGCTATCTCTTACCACCTACCTAAACTCTCTCAAAACTCTCGATTACCAACCATACGACATTCCTACTTCTTCTGAACAAGATGATGATCTTCTCTTCGAGCGTGAAACCGACTTGCTTAATCAAACACAACAAATGCATAAGGAACTTAGAGGTGGATTCAAATCATTTGGCAAGGCATTACGAGGAGTCTTCGGGAAGAAAAAGAAATGAAGACGTTGAATGATGACTAGCTTGGTAGAATAATTGGTTTAGGACCTTGTGTGAACTTATGTTTATGTTTAATTAATTGTGTGATGACAACCTGATTTAGTCGGAAGTATATGAACTTATTTGGCTTACTTATAACCTTTAATCATTATGTCCTATTAGTATGTTCTTAATGTTTATTTTGTTTTCTCATGAATTTTGTTTGTATGCTAACACACATGATATACTTGGTTCATGCAATATAAATATATTCACAAGAAGGCGTTGCTGTAATTCGACCACCAAAACACAATCTTTCTCATAAATTTTTACAATAATCAAATTTTTGTTCATCTGAAAATCTCCAGATGGGCGGCCCCCTTAATTCATAAGGGCGGCCCCCTTAAAGATAAGGGGGCCGACACCATAATTAAGGGGATCGGCCATTTGCTTCATGGATTTTACTGTTCTTTTAGCTTTTTAACTCTCTTTTACCTAGCCTCAGCTATCTTTACCCAGAAAACTTGAACATATTTTGGAAATTCTTAAACTAATTCAAATCCATTCCATTTCTAAACCTTTCTCATCCAATAAATTCCCTCCAAATGTTCACCACGATTTCATCATCTTCTTCATTCTCTATCAACCACCATAAACCTCTATGACATCCACTAGAGCTTCCATTTCCAAAGCTTCAAAAGACTAAAAATCAACATCATTCCACCAAAACAATTGTTTGTGGATTTAACTCATGATGACACTAAAACCCCATCACCCAAACATCAACTCTCATCCCCTAGTGCTCCAAATGTACCTTCAAAAACACCATCAACCAAAGGTACTTCCTCATCCTTCATTGACTACACACCCAAATCACCAACCTCATCCACATCACCATTAACCAATGGTTACTTTAACTCACAAACATCTCCTCCTCCAAGAGTTCCTCCACCACCTCCAACTCAAGAAAATAGATCAATGGACATCACTCTCACCCTTTCACCAATTACCTCACTTGAGGTCCAATTTAATACTCCATCACCTTCTCCACCTATCTTTGGTCATCCCATTCCTTGGAACCTTCTTGAGGCACATGGAGACTCATGTTTGTGTTGCATTCACATCCGTACTCTTATCTTTGGATTGAGAGATGAACTCCAATACATGTTTTCTTACATAGAACACATGCTCTCACAACCTTTACCACCCAATTCACCACCACCACCATCACTTTCACCAAACTAAACATATACCATGTTTAGTCATTTTCAAATAATTGTCAACCAAATTTTTTGCAAGCAAGTCCTATGGAATTTTAGGAATGTTAGAATCTTTGTAGTTTAATTTTATGTATGTTGTATTAATATGCTTCAAGTATATTACTTCTATTTGATGTATGCATGATTGTGTTTTATTCACAATTACTATGTTTAATGAATGGTCTTTAGTATTATGCTCTAATTATGCACTTACTTGTCTTTAAACTTTTAGTTGATATATATGTTTGTGGTTATTGATTTACACAAATTTCTTGACAATTGTTAAGCATTATCAACATATTTTCATATTTTTCTTTTCTTTGCTATGTGTTAGAAACATTGGTGTTGTTCTCCTAACTTGTTTTTGTAACAAAGTTACCATAACTCGATTCCTTGGTGCCCTCGAACGAGGGGGAGTACACATCAAGGGGGAGCACTTATTCTGTCGGTTTTACTAACATTCATCGACCAAGCCTTTTTGATTCTACAAAAAAGGGGAGAAATGAAAATAAAACTCACTAAATACTTGTTTAAAAATAATTTTACATTTAATGAGTTTAGATTTTGTAATCATCAAAAGGGGGAGATTGTTGATAGAAATAATGCCTAAAAACGTTATTAATATTTTTCGACACCTCTACGTTTTGATAATCACAAAATAAAAAAACATCAAATGTAAAATTAAACACAAACAAGTAATTAGTAGTAAATTTTCATTTCAAAAATTTAATCACTTAAAGGCATGAATAAATAAATGCTTAATGCATTTTATGATCAAAGGAATTTTTATTTAACCTCACATTTTTTATAGAAATGTCACAAACATTTTTATAACTTTTACAAAACATTTTCAGATTTAAAAGAAATGTTTTATTCAAATAAATATTTTGAATTCAAATTTTCTACCTAAAAACGGCTAGAAATATTCCAGAAAACACCTCCCCCAGAAAAGACAAAAAAGAGAGCGTCCAGGCTGGGCGGCCCCCTTAATTATAAGGGCGGTCCCCTTAATTATTAAGGAGACCAGCACCCTAATTAAGGGGACCTGCCAAAAAAAGATTCCCCCAGTTTGCCTATAAATATTAGACTATTCCCCATTGATTTTCTCACCTTTTGCACACACTTTCTTTCTGTTCTAAATCAGTTTATACTCCCCCCCCCCACCCCCCCCCCCCCCCCCCCCCCCCCCCCCCCCCCCCCCCGCCCCCCCCCCCCCCCCCCCACCCCCCCCCCCCCCCCCCCCCCCCACCCCCCCCCCCCCCCCCCCCCCCCCCCCCCCCCCACCCCCCCCCAATTTCATTCCTTTGATCATTTAATCATAAAGCTTTGTTTCCAAGTGATCCAAGCTTTATTCCTAAAGTGCAAGAGAAGAATACTTCTTATCATCAAGTCAAGAAGTGTTATAGTTTAGTTGGTGTAGTTATGAAGTTGTGTTAGATCTTGTAATTCATTTGTGTATATTTTGAAGGTGTGTATTATAGTTGTGTACAATAGTTAGATTGTGGTGATCATTGAAAGTATAGTTAGATCGTAGTGATCACAGTAAGTAGTGTTAGATTGGAGTGATCATAGTAGTGTCTTGGCGAAGTGAAGTTGTGAAGTCAAAAGAAGTTGTGAAGTGAAGAGAAGTTGTGAAGAGAAGTAAAGGTGTGAATTGGTGTGAAGTAGTGTGATTAGAAGTTGTGATAGATTGGTTCTAGCTAGGATTAGAACTCGACATTTCGCTTAGTGTCGAAAATTGGTGTAAGCTAAGTTGTGTACGGTTTTCTCCGTCAAAAGGGAGTTTGTTGACATAGTGAAGAAAACTCTTGAGTTTGGTGCTCAAGGAGTAAAGTAGGGCGAAGAGGTGCTTCGTTACCGAACCACTATAAATCCTTGTGTTGTGGTTTGATCTTTCTAACTCTTATCTCTTGTCTTTCCTATTTACTTGTCATTTATTTACTTACTTGTATTGTTCATATTGTGTTTATATTGAGATCACATAAAGTCGAAATAAAATTATAATTTATTATGTTTATTTTTTTAATTTTTTTAAGTTTTTTTTTATAAACAAACATAACATAAATTTAAAAAGCGGTAAACTATTTAACCCCCCTTCTAGTTTTCCACACTATTGCTAATTAGTGACTATCTCATGTCTACAATTGTTTTCAAGTTAACATTTTATTACTCACTATGTTAGCTTTGATCATAATTTGAATTATTTGTGCAGGATGTGATTAATAGAGACGTGCGTGACAACGATATTATGTGATTTTATAACTAAACGCAACAACAATTTGTAGTGATCTCTGTAACAGTTACCTCAGGTTTGTTTTAGTCTTTCACATTTTTTATGTACATGAATTATATATCAAAAGTTATGATCCTAGCTCAAGGTACTAAATTTTGTTATAAGCTCAAGAGAATTGTAACCTCCGGACTTTCACAATAGAAGTTAAATTTTTTATCTTCCAGTTTTTGTTTGTTTTTCTTGGGTAACTAGCGGGTAGAACAATATTACAGAAACAAAAGGCACTATTCAATGAATAGGGTAATAGAAGTAACATAGGAGCTCGTATCGTTGATCTGATAACGCTCAAATTAAAGTATGTTTTTAGTAGCGTTATATGTACTTTTGTATAAGTTATTTGGCTATTTATCTATGGTTTGGTACTTTATTGTATCAAAGTGTGTTTGCAAGTTTATTTGTAGCTAAGTATACGAAAAGCAAAGAAAAGAACGAAGAAATCAAGTTTTATACGAGTATAAAGAATCCCAAGTCAAGACTAAAGATCAAAAGCATTTCAAGAATACAAAAGCCAATCATTCAAGCTTCTAAGTCCCAAGGATGAGCCTAAATGAAGGTTTACTGAAGTATAAAGACCCACGACCAAACACGATTCAAACAAAGAGCTTAAACGCAAAATCGAGCAACACTCACGTGGAGACGACAAGCAGGTGGGGGGGGCCATCATCTGCGTCTGATTTACCATTTTTGTCTCTGAAGCTCCATGAATGATCCAAGAAGATCTAACTTATATTTCCTGCCTACTATGACCCTGTTGGCCCCAATGTAAGCATTAAATACCCTAGTCTTCTAGTAGTTATAAATGGTCCTATGATAAGTGTTTTCATAATCTCATCATCAATCAATCTCCAACCAATCCTTTTAACAAAGATCTCTAATACTCTCTCTCAAAGCCATAAAACCCTTCTTAGAATCCTAGGAAAATCCTAGAAGTTTAAAGGAGAAAGAAGCCATCTTAGGATGTCAAGAAATCAAGAATTCTTTAAGGCATCCAAGCCTTATTTCTTGTAATCTTTACATACTTTGTAAAAACCTTTTAATCATGTATATGAATCCTTTTAATTTCTGGAAATATGTCTTTGTTTGCTATGAGTGGCTAGTATATTTATACACTTCTTTAAATGATGCTTGTGGAATGATGATTTGATTATGATTGTGATAACATGTTTTCTTCAATTTCAAGCTATTTTGTTGATCCCTTTTGAATAGATCTTGCTTAGCTTGTAAGAAGCTTAGTTGTGTTAGATAGATCCAAGACAGCTATAATAGAAACTAAGATTGTGAATACTACAAACTATGCGGAAACTAGTTTGTAATCCTAAGAAGAACAATGAAACAGTAAAACAAGATCTTGCTAAACTTTCAATATATTAAACACAATCAAAGTTACAGAATAGCCTTGAAACTATGAATACTAACTATGAGAAAATGATTTCTAGATCATATCTAACTAGCTTAGGGTTCTTTTATACACCAAGAAACCTAATGGGCTTACAAAACGCATCCAAGTGATTAATGCATATCCCTATTCCCTAATATATTCAGCAACCACTTTAGAAGAAACTAACTATATAACTAATAGTACTAACTATTACAACTAACAGTACTAATAAACAGACAGTACTAACACTTTGTACTGGCAGCACTAACTATTAAACTAACAATACTAATGACTTAGACTGTTTTCTCTAATCTTCACCAGCAGTAGAAACTTAAGAAGCCTTTATTCCCAACAATCCTCCCCTAAACTTGGTATTCATCTTGTTAATCATCAAGTTTCTTCATTATCAACATCTTGAGCACTAGGATGATGTATCCAAACACCTTACTGCCTTGGTCTGTTTGCTTGATAGAAGATCTTTCTTAAAAGTTCTCTAGACATCTCACTATATGCTTCTACTAATAGTCTAGCCACCATCATTAATCTAAGTGTTCCTCTGGTTAAAGGATATTCTTTCTCAACCAACATGAAGATATCATGTCCTCTTACTGAAGATACATGGTGAACACCACATGTATCATAAAGCCTCCATACCAAAGGATCATGCATATATCTTTAAAGCTTTCATAAAATATCATCATTATCTGGTTAACAATCTCTTCAGTTCAACTCACAATTCCTTCTTTTTATCATATGTAGGCTCTGTTGTACTGAACCTCTTCTTAACCAAATCCTAAAGCTTAACCAGGTCATCTCTATCAAATTTATTCAACATATCAGCAAAAATCTGATAAGCTTCTGTATGGTTTCCAACTCTGATAATTCTCCAATACCTTCTTGTGTCTTCAGGGGGGTAAACCTCCCATCAATGATTGGATATTCTTGACCTGTAAGGCTTCAACATATACTTCTTCTACTGGAACTACCACTAATAATTTATGTAGTTCTTTTTTTGATAATTCTTTTTCCTTTTCTGCTAATTGTTCTTCACCTGAACCTGAAGTTTCTCTAATCTTTTGTCTTTTAACACTCTCTTCATCAGGTTTTGCTCTTGGTCTCTTCTTACTGCTTGTTGCTTTCTTTCCACCTTCTTTATAATCCATAGGAATAAAATCCTTAATCCACTTCTGCTCCTTTTCATATAGCTTCTGAATTTCTCAAAACTCTTAGTTCTTCAGCTTGTTTGTAAGTGAACTCTACCCAGTTTTTTAGGTAATTGATTCATCTTGTTTCTTAATTGAATTTTGGTAGGTGGTTTATTTCTGATTTGTTCAGCCCTTTGTACAACAAAGAACCTTTTTCTTTCTGCAATTGTCTCCACTAATAATCTAGCTTGCTCATCAATAGAAATCTGCTCTCTTTCTTTTTCTCGAAGTCTTGCAGCTAACAGAGCATCTGCCTCTATTCTTGCTTGAACATTATCAAATTCTGCAATCAAAGCGGCATTAGATGCTTCTTCTTGTGCAACTTTTTCTCTTTGCATTCTTTCTAGTTCAACTCTTTTCTCTTATTCTGTAATCTTATAGCCAACTCTTCATCCATCTAAATTTGAGCCTTTCTTAGGTTCTTTAAAGGCTTTTCAGGCTCCACCATAAGTGCTTTGCCCTTATCTTTGGATGAAGGTTGTGCTGTTGGTGCTGGAGTTGACCTTCTTGGTTCTTCTTCAACATCATGAATAATCACTGAGGTTGTTCTTGGTCTTATGCTCCTAATAGCCACAAGTGTATCAACATTATTCATCATCTCATCTTCAAAAAACCCCTAGCAGTACCTTGATAAAAGGATCAACAGTACTAACATTTGAAGGTCCAACAACACTAACATCAATACTAGCAGTATTAACTGTATCCCCATTTGTAGTAATTTGTTCAACAGTATTCCTCCCCCGAGTTTCAGCATCACCTTCAACATTCCACCATTTGCATTATCCACATCAAGCTCAGCAAAGTCACTATCATCAAACATTGGCTTTGTCTTGTCACTTTTCCCCCCTGTTTGGATAAATACTCCTCATCTAAACTCTTTCTCTTGGAGGTACCAATCTTGAAGAGTTTCATCCCTGGAGTTCTTGCCCTTAGCTTCTTTTCTAATATTCCGACCTTCCTTTTCAGCTTTCTGATCACCAAATCTTGAGCAGTCTTTGATTGTTCCAAGGTAAGAACCCTGTTTGACAAGTTTATACAAATAGCCATCAATTCATTTATGTTAGGTCTACTGGTATGTGCCTAAATACACATACCGTTGACCTTTAAAACCGGACTTAAATGACCAAAAACGTACCAAAAATATATTGTATTTGTATGTTTTTACTTATATTATGCAGGAAACAGATATCCGACAAAAGGACGAAAAATCAAGCCAAAACGGACAAAACCGAGCACGGAACGGAAAGAGCGGAAAAAGCCAAAGTCAAAAAGTCAAAGTCAACCAAAAAGTCAACACCGAAAAGTCAAGTCAAAGTCAAAGCCGAAACCGAAGAAATACTTAATGGACCCACCCGTACCCATCTTATGGGTCGGGTCAGCCCATTAAAGTATTACATGAAGACCTTATAAGCCTTATATGCATTAAAGGCCCAAATCCCTTTTATACTTAACCGGCCCAAAAAATACATGTATAGGCCCAATCCAAACTTAACTCTCGTCAGTCCTTTAACCCTAACATTGTTAGTCCTTTAGGGATTAACTATGAAAACACAAACTACAAAATGAGGGGCCAAAACTGTTAAACCCACAAATTCTTATTACACCACAAGAACGATACATGAAATAAATCAACACACATTGAGGGGCCTAACCTGTCAATCCCACAAACCTTTCACCCTGCACCCTTATAACTCAAGTTTCCCGCCATTGACCCTGTTCACTCTCCCCTGTCAATTTCCACCTCATTTCTTGCACCACCAGCCAAAACATCACTCTTAAACCTCACCCCACCTCCCTAAACTCCATTTGCCACCTTGGCAATCCAAGAAAAGCCCATTCAACATAAGAAGAAAACAAAGGATGAAGGGTTTTGATCATTTTACTTGGAGGACACACAAAATCAATGGCTAAGATGAGCTTTGGGATTCTACTCACACAAGAAACACAAGCTGTTCACTTCCTCACACAGAAAACACACATGAAGAGCTTGAAGACTTTTAGTATAAATAGTAAGTCTGATAGATTTGAAACTACCCTTTTTAAATATATATAAATATAAATAATTATAAATATATAATAAGGATAATTATCAAAAATCTCAATGTTGAAAATCCGGAAGTATGATTCCCGGGTCTTTATCCCCAACGAGGAATGCAATTGAAAGTCGAGACTCGTTTTGATAATCGATGCTTGAATAGAACAAGATTTTGATTGGTTTTCTAAAACTATGGGAAAATTAATGAAAACACTTAAAAAAAATTAAGGCAAAACTAATTTAAACCTAAAACGCAAGCGGGAATCCTAAAACGTGACCTAAAACCCTAAGTTATCCAATTTTAATCCTAAAATGATCTTTTTGACTTTTATAAGTCCTAAGTGACTAAAATGTAAGAACAAAGAAAACTAGAACAAAAACGAAAGCGATTTAAGCTTAAAAACACGAAAAACGTGAACGGGATTCAATCCCGTTCTTTAAAAAACTAAAATCTACAATTTTAACCCTACAAAAGCAAATCTAATTTTCCTAAGTCCTATTTGATAAAAGATAATTTTCTAAAAAAGAATTATATTTTTTTGACTTTTATATTTTTTATTAGTATGAAATTAAAAACATTTAACTACAAAATAAAATACATATTATAAAAATACTAAAATGAATTATTAAAATCTGAAAAATTCCAAAAAGTGGCTTGAACTATGCTAGACCTAATAAAAATAAGCGGAGAAACAGCTTATCGAAATAAGCTGTGAAAAAGCTAAAAAGGGCTTATAACTAAATGGGCCAAAAAAGTAATAAAAGAATTAGTGGCAAAACATAAACCGAAAAGACCAAGGGCGCTGTGTAGTAGAGGTGTGTGTGAAAACAGTTTTGATTGAGGGGTTGAGGTCCCGGGTTCGAGTCTTGCTCACCTGGGACTTCCCCTAATCCCAAATGTTTTTTAAATGCCATTTTTTTACAACTTTTTAGAGGACTTAAAAATAAGCAACTTTTACAAAACCACTTTTTATAACACAAAAATAAGCTGTTAAAGGGACAGAATAAGCCCTATACAAACTAAGTGACTAAATGCTAAACTGTTAATAAGCTATTTAAGCACTAATAAGAATCCAAAAAGAGAAATAAGCTAAGACAATTACTTAACTACACCTAATAAGCATTTTTGAACAAAAATAAGCAACTAAGATAAGCTTAGAAAGACAGATTCACTAAAAAGCTATAAAACTTAATTTTTTTTAAGCTAAAGGCAAATAAGCTCAAATAAGCTCTAAACTAAAGTAATTAAGCTAAAAGGGACTTAAACTAACCTATTAAGCAAGACTAAACCTAAAATAAGCATAGAAAATAAGCAGAAAAGCATAAATAAGCAATTAAGCAAATTGACAAAAAGTTAAGCAAAACAGCCACAATGGGCACTTTATGGGCTTATTTTTAAGCCCTCAAGTGGATCCTTATGGAGATGAGGCCTATACCTCTGAAAAGCTTATGCTATAAGCTGTCTAGAACAACACTCAAAAAAGGGTTTGAAAATCAATTAAGCCCTGAAAAAGCTTGTGGAAATGGCTGTTTCACACAGATTCAACACTTAGAAAATTTTCTTAAACTTTTGCAAAACCCTCTTTTTAAGCTTAAAAATAAGCTAACAAATGGATCCTTATGGACATACAACCTCAAAACAGATTAAATTTAAAATTTAAAGAACTTATATCAACTTTCAAAAAGTAGTTTGAAATTTAGGATAAGCCAGAAAAGCAATTTGAAAAAGCAGTTTGTTCATATTTCAACACTTAGTTAAAAACTTGACAAAATTGGTGAAACTTTTACTAGACTCTTGCAAACTTAAAACTTTTCTATTCTACTGCATTAAGACTATAAAACAAGCATGTTCATAACACTCAACAACAATTTATCAAAAGCTAACTAAATAAGCTACTATCAAAAGAACAAAAGTCATAGATTCAAATACTTTTCTCCTAAAACCTTAAAAATGAGATTTAATACTTAAAAACTTAAACTAGCTGATTTTTACCACTACTTTTATCTAGTCTAAATTAACTCAAGTGCACAAAACAGGTTTTGACCCATTTTGACCCATGAACATGGTTAAACCAAACACCCCTTTAAGTTCTTAAATCCAATTTTTAGGCTGATTAACTAAAATTTAAGCAAGGTTTATTAAAGACAGATGATCAAAAGGTATCATTAAGCACTATTAAGCACATACCAAACACAAATAAGCACTTAAATAAGCTAGACTAATCAAACAGTTTTAACTTATAACTAACAGTTTTAACTCAAAACTTGCACTAATGAATTTTAAACTATAAGCTAGGCAATATAAGCACTAAACATCCATAATAAGCAGTAATAAGCAGATATAAGTAATAATAAGCAGAAAATAAGCAATGCTACAATACTAAGCTAAAAATAAGAGACTTACAAAGGCCCTTGCTCAAACAGGGCAAACCAAGCTTTTTAAAGCTTATCTACAAGCTCCAGCTTATCAAAGATAAGCTGGTGGTGTCCATAAGCCCACCCAAATCCGGCTTATCATCCAAATAAGCTGTGGTGTTTTTGGTGTGATTTCTTTTTGGTAAATTTTCCTTAAGTACTTTATAGTTAAATTAAAACAGGTTTATAATATGCTTGCTTAAGAACTTAAAACCGCTTTTGAAAGGCTTTAAACAATAAGAAAAACAGTGATTCAAAACTTAACTTAAAAACTTCAAATTTTCATTAAGATTAAAAACAGGTTACAATACTTGGAAATTGAAAGACAATAATTAAAAATGACTTGAAAACTAAAAACTAGGTAAAAACTAAGTGCCCCAAAGGCTTACAAATGACCTATATTTATACACAAGCAAAGAAGGTTCTAGGTCTTGTGTTTCTTCTGTGAGGAGAACTGAAGATGTGCTTGTTGTGTGAGTGAGCCCCAAAATCAATCATAGCCGTCCAAAATGAGTAGTCCCCAAGTCTCTTGAACTTAGCCCTTCATTTTTGTCTTTATTCTTTGCCGAATGAGCTTGCAAGGTGACCATTTTTGTTTTTTGTGTAGTGGGATTAAGTGGTGCGTAGAAAGAGGAGTTGGTCGACAAAGGGGAGAAGAAAGGGGAATAGTGTTTTGTCTGGTGTGAGGAAGATGTACAGTAGTGGCGCAATTTATAAAGTTAGTGGAACTGGCTAAGGTTTGGTCCCTGAGTTTATATGTTAATATTGCAATCATAGTCCTTGAGGTGTGCATCTTTGGTCCTTTTTGTTTGATAAAGGTTTGCACTGTTAGTCCTTTTAAGGACTAATAAAGGGTTTGGGGTTAACGGGTGTTATAAGGGGTTATGGGCTTAGGCTTGTTTGTTGGGCCGGCTATAATAAAAAGAACTTGGGCTTTTTATAAGTCCTTAGTCTTCACTATGTTAATGTATAAAGGGGCTACTCGCCCATTAGATGGTTATGGTTTGCCCTTAACAAACTTTCGATATCGGTTCCGCCTTTGACTTTGACTTTGTCGGGGTTGACTTTGGTTGACTTTGACTTTTTGACTTTTGGCTTTGATTTGTCTTTTCTTTTACGCTCTTTCCGTTCTCGTGCTCGGTTTTGTCGTTTTGGCTTCGATTTTGTCCTTTTCTTAGATATCCGTTACCTGCACAATACAAATGCAAAACATACAAATACAATGTATTTTTGGTACGTTTTTGGTCATTTAAGTCCGGTTTTAATGGAAAATGGTATGTGTAATTGAGCACATACCAAAATCCTCCATACTAAGATATTGTCGTGTCCTCACGCAATGCTATAAGTAAGCACTTAAGAAAACTAAGAATCTCAATCCCCCTCGACTAATTACCTCGAAAAGTAGCTAAGCGTTCATCGTGGGGAATTAAAGAATCAAGAGTTTAGAAAAGCCCCGTTTTGACCATTTTTAAAGATATACACTTACTCCTACACATATATTTTTTAATTTTTTTTAAGCAACTATCTAACGTATTTGACTTTTGTTATTTTCATAACCGTTAGGGATCATAGAACAAGATGCATTTCAATCCTAAAATGCCCAAGAAGGATAAATTCATCGTCCCCGACTTTTCACTCGTCCAAACCAAGCTTAAAACGAAATCACCGTTAAATATCAGTTAAAATGCTAACACTACTCATATTTGCAACTTGTGAACTTTTCACTCCCGACAATAATTATATCTTAGGTGAATGTGCCATTTTGAATTTCAACCATGGATTAACGTTTTGCAAAATTTCTATGCTTCACGTTCCACCCGAGAATAATGAGTTTGAAGGCGAGATCATCCCATGTAGCGACTTTCGTCTCGGCATATCCCAACCTTGCGGCTAAGTGACCAGACTTTTGACACCTCACAGAGACTAGTATCGGAACTCACGGACCTTTGGTTTCAAAAACTCTTAGGTTTCCCGTATATACATAGCTTATTTAAAAACTTAAAATGAAATAGTCAACGTTCAAAAGCATATTTAAATTTAACAAAAAAAGATCTTACATTTATTAATTCACACTTAATATTAAACATAATCATGATGCAATTGTAACCCTCGACCTTTTAGAAGGCTGCAACATCGGTTGTGAGCCGGCAAGATTAACAAACTTTTTATCATCTCGAATTATAATTCTTACTATGGATTCTTTAGAAGCTGTAACAGTCGGTTGTGGCCGGCAAGATGCATCAAACTTTTCATCAGCCACAATTTATAATTATTACTTATCATTCTTTTTTCCATTTTTCATCATATTTTTCATTTTTTTTCATTTTATAATTTATTTCACAATATAGAGAAGACTTCTTTTTGGAAAATTTAAGTATAAATTTGAACTAAGACTAAAATTATTTCTATCGACTACATCTCAAAAATTATTGATTTAAGTTTAATTTCCAAAAATAGCACGTATTATTAGTCCTATAGGAGCTATGGAAGAAAAAGCCATAAATTACATACATGAGCTCTTAAGATTTCCAAATAATCCTTGTTTAGCATCTCACTCATACTTAACTCTATCATTTCTAGTTCTTCGCGAATTTCTGTGAACGCTTAGTCTGAAAGTTAAGGAACAAGCTAGAGCTCAACACGCTTGATCGAGTCAAAATTTATTCTTATTCTACCCAACAGGAAAGTCAAAATTGTGACAAAACACTTATTTTATTTTTGAAAAATTTTAAATTTTTTCATTTTTTTGGTATTTTGGTGGTAAAAACGGGATTACGTGAAAACAACGACTGCAGACACAATCAAATCGATAGATCCCCCATACTAGAATTAAACATTGTCCTCAATGTTTAAGAAGGGACTCTACGTAAATCCTAAGTCGTTTATTAAGTATGCTTAAAGATAAACGTTAGTCGATTAGATTAGGATATTGGATTTCCCAAATGAAGCTGAGGATTTGAAGCTCGAGTGATCGAAGGACAAAACCGCAAGCACGAGAGGCTTCAAAAATCCGAGACAATCCTGGACAATCATCACAAAAACACAAGCACGAGAAAGGAAAAAGGCACACCTCTTCACAACAAAAAACACTTATTCATTACTACATAATATTACTACGGATAAGCATGGGTTGCCTCCCACGAAGCGCTTGTTTAGGGTTACACATAGCTTGACCTAATCCCCGAATTCATTAGTCCTTGGGGAAGGTTTGGAGATTTGAGACACCCATTTGTGGTACGTCCCCTCCAAAGTAGTGCTTAAGTCTATGACCGTTCACCTTGAAGATTGGCCCAGAGTTTTGAGATAACGCGACGGTGCCTATAGGGTAACACTTGAGGCAATGGTGAACGTCCAGACACGATTTAACTGCCCCGAAAAAACTTCAATAGAGTTAAAGAGGATGACTTGATCTCACGCAATGTTAAAAATGCGTTTTTGACTTTGAGTCATTGACCTCTTTGTTTTTCTCTTATAGGATCCAAGAATTCTCATAGGCTTGATCACGAAGTTCATTTAATTCATTGAGTTGAACTTTTTGGTGATCGCCCGCGGTTGAAAGGTCAAAGTTTGCATGCTTCAAGGCCCAATAAGCTTTGTGCTCGAGTTCGATCGGTAGATGATATGCCTTTCCATACACGAGCTTGTATGGGGTGCACCCGATGGTGTTATTGTAAGGGGTACGGAAGGCCCACAGTGCGTCATCCAATTATCCGACCCGATGCACGGTTTACGCCTACGCCCCTTTTAGGAATCGTATTCAAGCCACGATTGGATACCTCAACTTGCCCACTTGTTTGTGGGTGATACGCGGTGGAGAGACGGTGAGTAACTCTGTATTTAAGCATGACCTTTGCAAACTGGTCATTGCAAAAATGGGTGCCGCGATCACTAATGATAGCACGAGGGGTACCGAATCGGGCGAAGAGAGATTTAAGAAATTTGCAAACAACTCGGGCGTCATTGGTGGGGAGCGCTTTCGCTTCAACCCATTTCGACAAGTAGTCGACCGCCACGAGTATGGTACGTTGGTTTCCCTCGTAGACGGAACGGCCCCCCCCATGAAATCGAAGCCACCCGAACGTCAAAGATTTCAAAAACTTAGAATAGGAATTTTGAGGCAGTTCATCACGTGCGAAATTTTTTCCCTGACTGGACAAGTGTCACATCGGTGCCAATTGCCTGGGCATTCACGTAAAATGTAGCCAATAAATTCCTGAGTCAAAAACTTTTTTGGTGGTGTAGTTGGCACCGTAATGTCCCTCAATGGGTCCACTATGGCAAGCTGTGAGGATATCAATAGCTTCTTGGCCCGCAACACACCGCCGGATCACTTGATCCACACATATTTTGAACAAATAGGGGTCGTCCCAAAAGTAGTGTTTAACATCCTTGAAAAACTTGTTCTTTTGTTGGGACGACATCCCTTTAACAATGAAATTCCCCGCGTGGTAATTTGCAAAATCGGCAAACCACGAAGGTACTTTGAGTCACCACAAAAAGCAGCTCATCTCATATCTCATATCTAGCCCGCCCCGCCCCCCCGGGGGGGGGGGCCCCCCGGGGCCGACGGGGGGGCCGCCCCCCCCGCATTCCCCTATAAGTGTCGCGAGAGGAAACGATTTCATTTATCTCCTTTGGGTCCGAGCATCATACGGGTTTTCTAATCGGGAAAGATGATCGGCCGCGAGGTTCTCGGCTCCTTTTGTGTCAATTACATTGAAATCAAACTCTTAAAGGAGGAGAACCCACAGAAGCAATCTCACCTTGAAATCTTTTTTAGCAAAGAGATATTTTAGGGCAGAGTGATCCGTATATACTACGCTTTTGTTCAAGATGAGGTACGACCGGAATTTTTCAAAGGCATACACCACGACTAACATTTCTTTCTCTGTTGTGGTGTAATGCGATTCTGCCTCGTTTATTGTTTTACGAGCATAATGTATAGGCCTAAAGTGTTTTTCATGACGTTGCCCCAAGACTGCACCTATGGCAAAGTCGCTTGCATCGCACATAAGCTTAAAGGGTAGGCCCCAGTCTGGAGCAATCAAGATTGGAGCTTCAGTAAGTTTTTTTCTTTAATGTTTAAAAAGCTTAAATACAATCATCGAAAAAAATGAACGGAGTATTTTTCTCAAGAAGATGAGTCATTGGTTGGGAAATTTTGGAAAAATCCTTAATGAACCATCGGTAGAAACTGGCATGACTGAGAAAACTCCAAACACCCTTTACGGTGGTGGGATGAGGTAACTTAGCAATCACATCGATTTTGGCTTTATCAACCTCAATCCCTTTTTTGAAAATCTTATGGCCAAGGACAATGCCTTCTTTTACCATAAAATGAATCTTTTCCTAATTAAGACAAAGATTGGTTTCTTCACACCTTTAAAGATCTTGTCTACACGAGAGAGGTTGTTTTCAAATGAATTCCCAAAAACTGAAAAGTCGTCCATGAAGACTTCCATTGTTTTTTCGGTCATATCATGAAAGATAGCCATCATACACCTCTGGAACGTGCCCGGTGCATTACATAAGCCAAAAGGCATGCGACGGTA